>VKOC01004300.1:0-35694 GCA_009364415.1 Spea multiplicata
AGGTTGGTTTGACAAGACCGGTCTTTCTGAAATCCATGTTGACTTCTACTAATTGGATTATGGATCAAGATATGATCTTGAATGTATACCTTTAGCAACCAAATAATTTCCCCACTACCGATGCTTACTGGCCTGTAATTGCCCGGTTGAGATTTTGATCCCTTTTTAAATATGGGCACAACATCTGCCTTGCGGCAATCTAATGGAACTATGCCTGAACTGAAAGAATCCCTAAAGATTAGTAATAATGGTTGGGCCAGAATAAGCTTAACTCCTTCAGTACCCTTGGGTGTATACCATCCGGTCCAGGGGCCTTGTCTACCTTAACAGTATTTAATTGCTTGAGCACTTTTTCTTGTGTCAGCCAATCCCATGTTTGTTGCAACGGTTTCTTAAAATTAGCCAGCAGGGGCTCCGTCATCGGTTCTTCCTTGGTATAAACAGAAGAAAAAAAAGCATTTAAGATGTCGGCTTTCTCTCTGTCCTCACTAACCAAATTTCCAGTTTCAGATAATAACGTACCGACATTCTTTCTCTCTGTCCTCACTAACCAAATTTCCAGTTTCAGATAATAACGTACCAACATTCTCTACCTTTAACTTTTTTCCATTTACATACTTAAAACATTTCTTGGAATTGGTTTTACTTTCCTTGGCAATAAGTTTCTCATTTTCTAGTTTAGCCATTTTAATCTCCTTTTTGCAGGCTTTGTTGGCATCTTTGTATGCCATAAATGATACTTCCGACCCCTCACTTTTATAATGCTTAAATGCCAATTGTTTATTCCTTATTTCTTATCTACCTAAACGATAGAAATACTTGTTAATCTCTTAAAAGCTTAACATTACGTACTTTACGTGCAAAATGCGTTAAGAAGCTCCTGCAACTTTTCCAATTTGTGAAAATAAAACTTCATGAACTAGCCTTATCGGATCCTGAGTTTTCTTCAGTTTAGCGCGAGTGCAGTAAGTTCTTACACGCTTATGGGTTCCTGCCGGTTGGATCTGCCGCTTTACTTACATTTGACTGATATTTTACGGTGTGTTCTGGTGGTTGAGTGGTTAGATGCGGTTTCATGTTTTTAAATGTCTGAATGCCTTGGGTATAGGGAATGGCCGGTGTGGACTCATTCATCCACAACTGCTAAGGCCAATTAACTATTTCATAAAAAATAAAAAATAAAGTTTCTTACAAGTAGTAGTTTATTACAAATGTGCCTCTTTTGCAATCTGCGTCTCTTCAAAGTTCCCAAAGTAGAACAACATAAAACCAGCCAGAAGCAAAACCATATGGTATTCTTCTAAATATGAACAGGAAATGGATGGAGTCAAGCCTTCTATCTTGCAAATGCAGGACTATAAAATCATGTACTACCGGTCCTTTTTGAGCCAAAATAAATTACAGACTTGGAGTCTTCATTGGATTAGATTTTCTTCCCGGGTAATCTCCTTTTGGATCATTACCTGTCATTGAGTTGCCTCATTCTGTCTACTAACATCCAGAGCATCTAACAGCTCACCTGTATTAAACCTCAAATTAGTAACAGCATAGTAATTACAAGCCTGCGGTGCCTTCTGCATTCCCCTGTAAAAGTCAGTTTCCGTTTATGTATATGTACATCAAAAGGGCACTAGAATCACTCATTTCTACCACCTTACTGTTTTCTGTTTCCCAAGAACCCAACCATAACACCATATATATATTGCTATAATCTATGTTTTGATCATTATTTATATTATTTATTTTGCTTCTGGCTGGTTTTATGTTGTTCTACTTTGGGAACTTTGAAGAGATGCAGATTGCAAAAGAGGCACATTTGTAATAAACTACAACTTGTAAGAAACATTTTCTTAAAAACACAACTAGTCAGCGGAGCACAAAAGGGGAGATATGTAATGTAATGCCAAAGAGCAATCCAAAACTCGTAGTCAAATGTCAGGGCTGGTAGCAAGGTTTCAAAGTATGGTCAAGCAAGGCCAAAATCCATAGTCAGTCCGAATAAAAACAGACTCTCTGGAACTCTGTATCTGTACAGTTGAGCAGAAGGGAAGGATCAGGTCCTATTTCATAGGGAACAGCCCAATTACCAGGGCCAGATGGAGGTGCCCCCTTTAAGTAGGGCAATATCTCCTCAATAGTAATGGGAGCTCCAGCTGTCAGGTGCACAAAGCGGCGGTCATGCCACCAGCAGAACATGATTGCTTAGTAGGGTGAACTGCTAGAATTTTCTTGCATGCTCCTGACAACAACATGAAACAGCCGTATCTGTAATAACTTAAACCAGTATAGTTTGAAAGACTCCTAGAACATTGCGATGATATACTACTAAACACTGGTGAAATGTTCTACTTTTGGGTCACATACTTCTGTCAGACCACTTATCCTTCCGAGTTTCCTATTTTCATGTGTTTCATCTAAGTGTCCCTGCCTCTCCCCCAGTGCCCAAACACTCTACCTCTCTCCAGTGCCCATACCTGTATGCTCCCTCTGTCTTCATGGTTCATGCATATTGCCCCCCCCCCCCCGTGTGCATCGCTCCCGTGCTAATAGTTCTCTGTCCTCATTATCCCTCTGCATACCCTTCTGTGTCTACAGGTCATGGTTTCTGCAGGCCCAGTGTAAGCACGTATTGTTAAGATCTGGGGAAGCAAAAGGGTCTGTGCATCTAATATCACATCATAATATAAAATTGATTTGATGCCTCTCTAGTTATTAGCACTGGTAGAAAATGAGCAAGCTTCACATCGTACCCGTAGGCTCATAGTATAGTAAAGGAGCAGCGGTACAGATTTCTGCACTTCAAACCTATGAGACAGGCAGGATAGCCATCCCTGGAAATAACCCATCAAAGGTAAGAAACCACAGGAGGGGGTGACTATTTATACTATTCTTTGAAATGTATATAGATTATTATTTATCATACTGGTTGTTTTGAGACTTTCATTCTTTAGACCCTTCACATTCAGCAAAAGATCTCAAATGTACCACATATTCATCTCTTCTACAAAAATGAAAATGTGCCTTACTGCCCCAATAAATACAGAAAAGTCATTCAGAATGACCTAAACGTTTGAGATCTGATCCACCACATCCTGCTTATTTTGAACGAGAATAACAAGCATTGCTGTGTATTAATAATCAACACAGCTATTCTTAAAATGATCCTGTGTTGTTTCTAGAGGACATTTGAGCCACAATGAAATTGACTACAAAAAAGCCCGTTTGTTTCTTTTTATACCCTAACATGTCATAAAAATTGTGACCTGAAGTCAACCTTTCATTGCCAAACAGCGAATTCACTGATTTTCTGAAAAAGTAGGTTCTTTATTCAGAGGTTTACAGAGGAATAGCCAGTTATTTATAACATTATACATGAACCAAACCATTACCCCTGTACCAAATATAGAAAAGTAACGGAGGACGGAGTCGTTTTTTTGTCGCATAATTTAGTTTTATTGCATACCATCAAACTTACAAGGGAAACCGGTAACATTATTGAACATGTAAAGAATGGCCCAATTATAGTAGATACAGAATAATGGAGTGCTGTGATAGAAGGTCCACATTTGAGACTGTAGGAGAAATGTGGTGGGCTGGGGTAACCGTTTACAATGTGGTCTTCTAAACTGAGTTAGATGAACTCTGTTTTAAGAAGTCCATATAATCAACAAGGACAGGGAAGTGTTTAATATGAAAATTAGCACCTTGAGCAGCGTCAAAACTAGAAGACAGTATACAGTATGCGTGAATGCACTTTCTTGCCGGTGATTAGCTTCTTCAAGCAGCCAAAGCTGCAGCTTCTCCTCAAGACATATAATTGTATTTTCCCCCTACGGATTTAACAAGTGCATATTAATATGTATTCTTCATTACTGGGTCTGTATTGGACAGTAGAGTGTTCCTTTAAAGGGACTGAAGCTCTCTCAATGTAGACAGGGCAGCTGTGGTAATTACCAGAAGGTGCTGGTAATCAGTGTTTCCAGCTTGCAGGCTCTAATTGCTCAGAAATACATAATTTGATCTAAATGGCCATTAAGAAAAACATTCTGACAAAGGCTAGGGCCCTTAGTGACTGCAGATTGCTCAGGTGTACGCTAGATCAGAGCATATGAGTGACACATTACCAGAAGCACGCATGGTTTGAAGTAAGCATGCTCTTTCCGACCGATTCATTCTTGCTCTTGTGGAATAAACAGGGCATTATACCCAAAGCAGACGATCAAACTACTGGCAGCAAATCAATCAAATGTACAAATGTATGATGGAAACTACCCAGTGCAACCAGACTGCATGCTTCATTGGCCTAAACATCTTATGTAAGAAAGAAACATTTATTTTATTACTAAAATTGGAAGCAAAGCTGTGTCTCGTTTTAGCACACATGGGTTTATATGTTAAAGGTGCCAGATAATGTTAAGTGCTGAGCCATTTCAAACCAAGTTCTGAGCCATTTCCAAACTTACAGTGCAATACCAGTTATGGTACAGTAACAGTACAGCCATTGTGCCTTAAAAGCTGAAACTGTTATCTGCCTCTGAATTGTCATATTGTATGACACAATATTTCAATGATGGAAAACAGAATACATTACACCCAGACATAAACAGTGTGCATGCATGAAGAAGCCTGCTTGCTACACTATAGCAGCTCTGTGCCTTTCTCTCTAGTCTTATAAAAAGCTTGAAATTTAACATATACAATCTTTGAAAGGAGGAGGAGGCTTTGTGATTCCTTTGCTTGGACTTGGACACTTAAGTGTTTGTTCTTCTTGTCTGCCAGCTCTAGTCTAATGACCCTTTGAGCTCTGTAAGAAGATGGCACCCAAGTACAGAGCTAAGGCTACAACACACAGCCATCCACAACCCAGGACAGACAAGATCAGGGTTCTGAACAAGCGACTGCACAAAGACTACCACCTGACCCGGTACCTGCAGTCATGACTTTTTTTTTAAATTATACTAGTTCCCTTTATGTAGTACAAAACCCAGAAATAGGGACAGAGGAATATAACCCAAGATTAACTCTCCAACCCTTCATTCTATGTGATAACCTATACAGTGAAATGAGCTGTCAACATACATAATGGATACAATGATAAATATTAAGGTGGTGTGTGTGTTTAGGCCTCTTTGTCTGTAAAGCACTTACCATCTGTAAATGCCCTGGTAGAAGCCAGTAACTTTGACCTTTTAATTCATGTCCATGGTTTGCTACTTTCTTCTCACCTCTGGAGTCAGGAAGGTCAACAAACTGCAATCTGAAACAGATCATTTTATCTCTGTCTGCTGAACATTGACATGCTCCATCCATTCTTTGTTGCTTACACAGTAATGAGTCAGAAGGACATAAATAGTCAATGCTATAGGGCCATTCTCTTTCTATGGATGTAGTTCCATTATTTCACTGATTCAATATATTGATTCCAGAAAATATTCAATACCAATACTCTAGATTATACCGTTGATCTATGTTACATGCAGGTTGGAAAAATATAAAATATAGACACCAAGCTTTATGAAAGGACTCGTTAGCAAAGCATGTTCAAAACCAGCAGCTGTTATTCCATTATTAAAGGGAAAACATTTTGTGTATCCGTTTCGACACAATTCTATTTTTTTATGTTTTCAGTCCCTGTTTACAATAACTAGTTTAAATATTTATTTGAAAACATAACAATATCCCTCTTGATACATATGATGCTGGGCGAGAAAGGGGAAATACTGTCAGTGTAATTGTAAATATTTCTGTCTGTCATATGTAATGAAAAAAGTGTGATGGTTGGAAATCCCTGTTTATCTTTAGTTCTGGGTACTTATAGGACACATTTCTCTGGATTTAAAATGCAGTAGAATAAAAGATACACATCCTAAATTCCTCCTACCCTATTTGCTACATACCTTTGTTTAATTGCCCTCTCCCTCCACTCACTGTCTGTGTATTTTTCCCTTTACCCCTTGTTGTTGTCGCTATTACCCCCGCACTCCTGAGTCTCTACAATCACATGCTTGTGGGAATTGAAACCTTTGAAGTAAAATGTTGTCAAGAAGGCTCACAGAAGCTTATGTAGTGACTGTCAAAAACACTTTTATACTAAATTTTATACAGTTTAAGATAAAATAATAAAGTAAATGTGTTTATTAAGGCACATGGTCTACGATTAAATAGTAAACTGGTATAATGCACAGGCTATAATATGAATTCTATATACAGCTAGATGCCTTTCACCTCCTCTTTGTGACTCTTGATGCTCTACCTTTAACCTGTAGTGCTTACGTGACTCCCTATTCCTCTTTGTGGTCACGGTGGAGCATATGCATAGCCACCGTCAAATGATGTTTACCGTCTTTTTCATCAAATCAAGCCACGGTTTCCTTTACATGCACACAAGAACACCTTTTTATGTAATACCAAGAATCCACTCCAAGATGCATATTATACAATATTAACATCCATCTTTAATTGCTCCGTGATTTCCTTTTTAATGATTTCCTTTTTAATAGTTTGCCTTCAATCACCAACATGAAACTACAACAGATAATGAGCAATATTTAGAAAAACCTCAGAAACCCAGCTCAGCGATGGTAAATAACTACAATTAGACCAAACGAAAGACGGGTAATGTCAAAGCACACCAAGACACGGGAAATGTGTGTTTGTAACCATCACTTCTCTTCTCAATGAAGTCTTCAATTACTTTCTTAAAAATAAACTTCAGCTGACTTCTCAGAGATGTGAAGCCATAGTTGCAGGCATTAGAAAGTCTTGTGTATGAAGAAAGATATATATTCAGATGCCGGTGTCTGGGTGCAAACGGTCTGTTGCAAAGAGAAACTCAGGAATGTCAAGAGGCTTCAGCAGTTTCGTGGACAGCACAACCACCTAAACAGAAAAAGAAGAGTCTATTAGGTTTTGCTTTTACTTCTGGGGAAATATATGATAAATGGTTTGTGACGGGTTGTTTGGAAAGCAGCCCACATCTGTGCACATGCAGTGCTTAAAAGTCCACCAAATGTGACCCCTGATTACCTAGCAATGAATACACTGTGCACAGCTCTAACATACATCACCACTGATTATATGGGGCATTTAATATACTGTACACATTTCTGAAACATTACCATTGACCATGCTGATCACTGAATTATACTCCTCACTGTTCTTTTGGTTTCTCCAGGGATTGCACTAAATGTAGCCACTGATGGTGCCTAGTGCTTTCTATAAAGAAAATTGTCTTGATGAGCCCCCTAAACAATGCATATGAAGGTACTTTGTAAATACTTCCATATGTATTGTTCAAAAAAAGGGCACTTAAACTTAGGGAGAAACTGCAGATGTAGAGCTGCAGCTTCCCACCTCCTCTGTGTCCTAACATTCCACGCCAATGACTGGATGGTGGTGGCAGGAAAGCGTTCTCATTGAAACAAATGCTCTTAATGAAACAAATGCATCCGCTGAGCCAGAAGTGACTGCGGCTAGGAATATCATGTGTTGCTGGGAGTTGTGCTTGGTAGACGTTCCCCCCTGAATATGTAAATGGAACGCCACAAAACTTTGAAGGGGCCGCTCAGCTATCATATGCATTAAAGTGAATATGGCGGCTGAAGTGTCCTTTTAAATATGTTTGAATCTGCTGTAAAAAGTTTGATTTTTGCCCCATACTTTCTGAACATGTTTCTTATTAATGATGTGCTGATCACATAGCTATTATTGCAGTCGCTGCATCAGCTCGTCCATCAGTAGGTGACAAGTGAATTACGGCAGAAGCCAGTGAAAGCATTTCTGCTGCTGTATTTGAAAGCGATGAATGAGAAGTCAAATAGGGAAAAGAATTTGTTTAGAATCAGGTGGATGAGAGTAGGCTCTTTATTTTAAGCTATTGATAGAACACAATGCACGACTGACTGTTAAATTGACCATAAAAAAATTTATATTAACCATTTCACCTACTGAATATATAAAACTCCGTAACGAGAAGTAGACAAAATAATGTCTGGTCCCACTTAGAAGAATAACAGAGAAAACAAAAAAAACCCTACCCCTTATTTTTATAGAATTATTTCAAAAAGTACTTCAATTTTAACTAAGAATTTAGTTTAATATCCAAAATAAAGTAATTGCGAAATTCACATGGGTATATAGGTCAGGTGCAATCTTCCAATATCAGTGCTAACTCTTACAGTCATGGTCATGTACAACTGAACCACTGAGCACTGTAGACAATGTTACACACAAGAACAATCTTTACATTAAAATGGAACAATGTATAAATCAGTGTCCTGGCCATTATATAAGAATGGCTATTAAAAAGTAACTGGTCAACAAACGTCCATAGTCTGAATGTTGCCAGACATCAAACATATCTTTCTGATTTATTTTGCATATACAGTGTAACAATGGCATGTGTGGCTGTTATTTAATGCCTAGATGTTTGCTTACGTTATGATTACATACACTATATGTCCGCCTGACTACAAAGCTCTCCAGATAAAAATGATCAGTGATGGCCCCAGACCTTCATCAGGTCTCATAGCCATTATTAAAGTAAATCCATAGTTTGCCATTCTGTTGTTAATGGCATCACTAAAAAGCTCTTTATTCCAAGCACATCCATCAGAGTGTAAATCTGTACCACCAAGCTAATTCCATTAATCTGTGATCAAAGTCTTAAAGGATTTACAGCACAGCCTTAAAGTGCTTTCACTAAAAGCACAACTGCCCCTGCCGAGGTACTCCTTGTCATGGCTGGAGGCGTCAATGTGTCACTGTCAGGTGCATAAAGAGATTGGGAAATCCTGCTAAGAACCTTCACTCATAAGGATTAAAAGCAGTGGATCTGATCTATTTAAAGATCCATTGAAGCTTCATATTTGGGGATTTTAAAGCTCCACACATGTTGTTACTAATCATTTATGTGGAATCCTGTAAAAATTCTTCAAGGTGCTAATCCCGTCAGTGAAATTACAAGCACTCCCCCAGCAACACCAGAGCATCTCTCCCATTAACGTGATGAAGAGGATTATACAGTATCTACCATGTCCCATGAATGTTCTTTAAAAATGATTAATGAATACTTTTAAGACATTGCCCTAAGCTCCAACAAACAGGAAAGAATGTATATCAGCTTCCTTCGGAAAAAGATAAAGACTAATTCTTTCCCGCTACACACACTCAAAATATCTTTGCTTGCAGATTCAAAATCACAGAGACCTATTATTGTTTATGCGTTTAATGGGAATGTAATATTTGACAGGTACCCTTTATTCTAATTTTTGGTAATGTGAATTCTAATCTGCAATTTGCATATTGTTATGCTAAAAAAAAATCTAAGTCGATTTTGTTGAAAGGATTTGGGTGATGTCCACTCTACACCGAGCAAAGACAGGGACAATATGTATTCTGTCTATACTTGGCTTTGGAGTTTAGAAATGATCACATTATAACTGATTCTGATTTCCCAGTAGGCAATTAAACTGCTTGCTTTGACTCTCTGGTTACCAGTGTCTTAAAAAGTGACATGTACTGTATACACTATTTAAGCGAATTCCTCTCGTGGCATGAATTAGAGTAGACACACAGATTTAAATCAGGCAGTTCTGGAAGTGATTTGTATTTAGTGTCTGTCTGTCTGCACACCCGCAAGGGGCTTAAAGGATGGAGTCAGCAACAGGTCTGCACTTTTGCATTATCCTTTTCTCTTCTAGTGATCATAATACACTATTGATTTGTCCCGATTACACTTCAAAATTATGATCTTAATCATCTATTTTGTTGATATCATCAAGACATATTCTAGTATTTTTAATGACAATTCATATTATGTTCTATGTGTTGTTATATTTTCCATGTATTTTAAGGGGATATAAACAGTAAAAGGTTTTTAAATAAATGTTTACCCAGCATGATATTCCAGTGGGTGCTTGTCAAGGTGTTTGAATTGTGCAGATTTATAACTAATCTATGCTCGCAAGGCAATTGGAAAGTAAGTCTACAGGGATATAAATTAAGTTGTAAATTAAAGGGTTCTATTAATCCAATGTGTGTAAATGACACCTACAGCTCAAATTACAAAACACTCACAAGAGATGTATGTTTTAGCAAATGTTTACAATCTATATCAATAGAACTCTCAGGTCTCAGGATAACTTCACATAGGCTTTATCTGGGAGTGATTTGCCCCTTCCTGTCTCATCACTCTTAGGATGAGAATTAGCCTATTTGACACAGAAAAGTTAAATTTAACTGATATAATCAAAGCACATTAATCACGTTCATTGATATCAGTTTGCAGTATGAACAAGAGCATGAGATAGCATCGAAAGCTGACAGATATGGGAACGGACAATGGTTTGGGACAGAGAGGCGGCGGAGATTAGAAGAAATGTGGCAGGTTAGAAAATTCAACTAGAATAAAAAGTTGAGATTTAGTTTAAGTACAGACAGTTTAAACAAACTAAAGATTATTTGTACCTGAATACCAGGCTTGAGGGTCGACACTAAGTCTTTTATCATTCGGACTTCTGATACGGTGACTCCACCAATCACAAACAGCATCACAAGGGAGGCATCTCCAGGATGTGGACGGCTGACCTAGACATGCAGAAACACCAAGAATGTTACATACATTAAAGGTAATAAAATACACTTCTGATGCTTAACCTATTATCTGACTAACGAGTATTGGTCATTTCTGTAGGACACTGAAGGTTTATGAACGTTCAGGAATATGAAGAGTGCTGTTCCGGTTTCATGAAGCTCTATTCACTATAATAGAGAGTACAAAGCTGTTACATTGTGAACACAAACTAAACACTCAAACACTCAATTTTTTATATTACGAGCTTCGGAAATAAGGAATGCATCACTGTCTAAGAGCTTGGATATTGCAATGTCCTCTGGAGACAAAAGCAGAATAATCATTTAAACATAAAAATAAATTTAGTACAGGACCTGTAGATAGAAGTCAAGGACAGATTAGTTGACATGTTTGTTTGTTGAAAGAGGTTTCCTCGTCCTTTTAGACGTGAGCACTTAAGCAAATGTATTTTGCCCAATTTGAAAGCAATGAAGCTCAAGTCGCACAATATATTGGGTTCCACATTGTTTATTTTTGCAATATTTCACCCATTTTACAACAGAATTTATACAAATTACAAATGTATTGAATTAATCAGACTGCCTGTATAAGATGTGAATAATGTGATATAAACTCTCTATATTACTGTTCTCGAAATTAGAAAAGTAAATAATACAATAGAAATGCGAATCCAAGAAACTGTTGAGGTAGTCTACTGAGTCAGTAGGCTTTAAAGGTGTACGCACAGATAATTCTATTCACTAAAAACAGAGAGGAGAGTACAACTCAGAAGAGTTGTGTTTGAGCTCCTTGGCATTACTATTCACTATGCAGGTCCAACCCCAGTGAGCTTGGAGCTGCAGGAAGAGCTTGGCTGGCCTTGCATAATATATAGTGATTTCAGTGAGATTTCTTCAATCTCCTCACCCATTAAACTTTGCATTATACAGGGCCGGATCAGTCCTTCTAGCTGGTGAAATATGCCAGGGACGCCCTTCATAATGAATACTGAATTGAGGGAGCTGAGTCTACAACTCTACTGGCAACTGTCCCTTTAATGAACAAACCCATTTTCAGGACTAGAGATGGAAACCTCTGAATCTATCTCTACTTGTTCGTAAATCAGAAGCAGCATGGCACATAATCTGAAAAAAGTAAACATACTTTTACTGATGATCAGGAGCAGATGATGGTCACCTTACTATATACTGATTTAAACAGAACAGAACTGAAAACACATGGACAAAACACGAAAGCATTACGTTCTAACTTCCATCTATATGCAATTAAATCACTAACTTCATTAAACATGTTTTATAGCACCAGTCACCAAAATGACACTAAGATGTTCAGTACCATTTAACTTCCAGGCTAAATGGAATGAGAAGAAATTATTTCATACCATTATGACTTACGCTTCAGCATAACAAATGTTATTGAGTCGTTGTCTGTCCAATATATTAAAATTGCATTTCAGCTTTGTGAATAATTAATAACCAAGGGGAATGCAACTTAAATTAAAAATTCCTTAACACAGTCAAACTGGATCACCTATGCGCATTTGAATAATTCCAGGATTCGTCATTAATAAAAGGTAGAAAAATAGAAGATTTTAAGGGAACTGCAGCCGAGTACTGCCTTTTTTAATGCAAATCTAAATAGGGGTTAATTGGTATCCTACGTATATGACCTATCACCAGCTAACTCCAACACTGGGTCACGCAACTTCCAGGGGGCCTAACAAGGCCCACCACGTTGACGTGTAGACAGTCCTCTCTCTGAATTCAATTGGAGGGATTTCTGGTCAAGGATTGCCTGCTTGAAGGAGACAAAACTTGAGCAAAGTGCGGACACCTAAGTCTCCCAATGTGGGCAATCACATCAATAAAAGTTTTGTCATGAGTTTGCAGAGGAGAGCATATAGTAAATTCCCTAATATCTGAATGTAAAACAACTTCAATGTTCAGTTCTAGGCTTCTATTAGTGTGTTATAAAGTCTAAGAGAAGATGCGAGTATTTTAATAATAATAATCTTATGAAAAAAAATGTATTAGCTGTCATTACATTGAGTCACGGTTTCCATTACTCTTTACTGACCATTAGATTGTTGTTTCGAAATAAGTGTTTTCATTACAGAGCCTCCAGTTAAAAAAAAAAGAAAAGTTAAGCACATCGACACTGTGATCTAAGTAGTATCCATAGCATCGGGATTCGTGTTTAGTTATTTTAATTTACAGCAATTAGTTTATATACCATATTTCCAATATTGACCAAGGCTGAAAAACATAAGCCCCAAAACACTATCATGTTTTTCGGGACCGAGTATAAAACAAATTGTGTAATGGCCTTCCTAATCTGTGGCTAATATTTACTCTGCACATACACAACTCTATGAACCGTTTGTTTGCATGCTATTGTGCTATTTTAGAAAATAAAAAGACTTTCATGCCATTATGTTTCTTTAGGAGTAAAGGTAAAGGTTTCGATCATAGAGCAAGGTGAGCCATGTCCATTATACGTTCACACGTGATCCAAGCTCGGGGAAAGCCAACATTGTAGACCATTGTCTGCTGATGAGTGACGAACATGGATTGATTTTCACAAGATGGCTGGTTTATGAGTAGCTGCCACAAGCAGTGTTTTTCTTATGAAATAGGCAAACAGTACGAGAGGGTCATTTATCAGCAGAACGATCCACCACTAGCTCTGCTGCTAAGTAGCTGGCTGGGCAGGCTCTGCAGGCAATACATAATACAGCAGATAATGGCTTTAGCATACAGCGTTTGCTTTACATAGTTAAATGGGATCATTGTTAAATGGGATCATTGTTATCAAGAGGCAGGTTAGTCACACATCAAACAGACTTAAGTACAATCAATATGTGGCTATTAATATGTTCACAATAAACAATCTTCTGTGTAAAAGGTGTCCTGCGGTAAACTTTACATCGTGGGGTGCAATAAGCTCCCGATTAATATAAAAATTAAATACTTCAAACCACATTAAAATATGGACACGTTTTATTGCACGTGAGGGTCGTTGAATATATTCTACCATTTTAAAGAGGGTACTTCTTTAAAATAAATGAAAAACAGCAATGTTAATTTATTGGTGTTTCAGAGGCCCTAGTCAAAATGCTCTTCCTGTATTGATTTGTTTTCTACTGACACTTTGATATACTTTATTTCTATATCTGAAAAAGTTACGGAGATTTGGACAATCAAAATAGTAAAAAATAAAAAACTAAACTTTTCCAGTAAATAGAGTTTTTTTTTTTTTTTTTTTTTTAGAAATTGGATCAGTTAATCTCAATTATACATTTTTGGTTTCTTCTTTATAAACAAATACAGGTGGTTTGAAAAGTTGTTTCCCTTCAACTTAATTAACTATGCAACAAAATGAAAACCAGCCCAAACATAATAACCAAAGGGCACGTGTGTCATAAGAAAGCAGCCCAAGTCAATTAAAATCACACGACGGATAGATCTATGAAGCTCAGCATTAGCCATTGCGCTTGAACTAAAATTGGGACTAAGGGAGCCAAAGTGCTTATTAAGGATGCCTTATAGTAAAAATGGCAGTAAAATAAAACAATAATAAAAACAACAAAACTTGGGCTCCTTCAAAAGAAAACAAAGTTATCTTTGTATTGCCCCCAAATGTTGAGTAGGCTATGTGTACTTTTGACGTTACAAGCTGTTTTCTCAGGGCGGCCGGCACTGCCTTGTTGCAAACGGTGATCTGGTTGTCGCTCACTGCTCCTACAATACGTGAATTTTTTTTTACAATAGTTTTATGAGCCAAATGAGCAATCTTAATCGCAGGACCAGTAAGAGAGGACTGCTCCAACAGCCTCTGGTCTCAATCGATCGGCATTCTTTATCAGCCCCTGAGCTGCCAGTCGGAAAGATACGGAACACAAAGTGTATCTTAGCAGATACAACTCGTTTTCTTAGAAATACAGGAAACATAAAATAATTTAGGCTTGTATGATACATTTTAAAAGTGTACTTACTTATTAACCAGGTTGTTTAAATAAATCATTGCATAAAGACCGTAACATTTGTTATGCCATAGGGACCCCCTCATATATATAATCCCTGATCAAAAAATTCCTTTAATTTCACATTCCTGGTTCCAGGAACCAACTTTAAAGCTCAGCGAAGACTGATCCCTAAATCTCCATGTAGATTTATCCGAGAAGTCCATGCATAAACTGCTCAGTTGTCCTGGATATTCCAAAACACTTTGGCTTCGCTATTTGAAAGCTACTGGTTTATGTTTTCACTGTGGTTTCAGATCTAAGTTTGTCTACTTTGACCTTAGATTGCTATATTTAAAAAGATCACAGATTTGTTTTGGAGTTTAATAAAAAATACACCGTGCATATGTGAAGCCAATGGCTCAGCCTATGGTTAACAACTAGCGTCTTTTCCTGAACTTATTAAAACCACAATGACTCCTTGAACTCCCCTTTTCCATGTTAAACATCATTATAAAAAGTAATAACATATACAGAACTATTACAAAAAATCCTTGGAAAAAATCCAAAAAATGGACAGAAATATTGGGACACCTGACCATTATACCCAAAATAACTTTGATAACATTGCATTCTAAATACATAGACATTAATATGTAGTTGGTCCCCCCTTAGCAGCTATAACAGCTTCCACTCTTCTAGGACGCCTGTATCCTAACCCCGCTGCCTGCCCGGCGCCCGGGACTGCATGTCCCGGGTGTCGGGCGCTAGACCCCGAATATAGGCCGCACCCCCACTTTAAAGACTTAAAGTGGGTGGAAAAAGTGCGGCCTATATTCGAGCCAATACGGTACATCAGAGGTTATAATGAAAGTAATGACTATAAGACACATCTTCTATATTTGTGATCAATACTACTTTTTATGTGTCATGGAGAGGTGAGATGACAAAACAGTGCATGGTGCTCTCTTATAATTCTTCAATAGATTAGACATTCTGCTTTCTATCCCCACTTAAAACATGTAGGAAATGTGACACCTCTACAAACACTGTGCGTCTAGTAGAACACTCAACATATTTTTAGATAATTACACTTTTTACATTTACTAAATTGGCACCTTCAAAAAGAAATGAAATGTGACTGTAGCTACATACGCAGCCAACCCAGCGTACGTGATATAGTGCATGTACCCATACTTGGGGGGGGGGGGGTTCTCTCACCTCAGCTACTCATTGTCAACATTTTACCCATAACAATAGCATTAACCAATACTTCAACTGGTTCAACTATCGTAGGATGCTGTCCGGTCAGCATCAGGTTTTTCATCATATATCTGTTTTACAGAGGTGATTGCTTATTTAATAACTTACAGTACAAAGTCCTTTTAATATCATAGGCACATCTTTAACTAAGGAATATAACTGATGACTATTAAACTTACTAAAGGCGTGAAGGAATTCTATTCCAACTGTATGCTACTTAAACCCATATATAAATTTAATATGTGTACCAGGATTTATACATCAAAAAAATAATAATTTAAGGTCAATAAACACCTTTTAGAACTTTGTTATAACTGTGTTGGCTCCCAATGCCTGCTTGGAGATCAAATAATGGACAGACAGCAGTGCATGTAGAGTTACCAAAATGTGCAATCACTTGTGTATGCACTTAACTACATGAGCAGTTGTATCACTATATTATATATTTATTGAGGGATATCTCTCTAGGATCAAAGGTTTACTTTAAAGAGATATTTAGACAAAATAACCCCAGATTTTATTTAGTGACAATATAAAAAAATAAAAAATAACTTGCGCCTCCCGTCATAGAAAAGCATGCACCGCTGAAGTTCTTCATTGTTGAAGAACAATCTAAATTGTTGAGCCCCAAGCTAAGAGGAAGATCCGAACAGGGAGGAGGCTCAGGTGTAGGCAAGTAAAGTTTGGCACAAGTGTTATTGTTACAGGACCAACAGAACCCGATACCTGTATAGGTAAACAGCAGGCAGGAGTACTAGGCAGGTAAATACAGGGAACCAGGGGTTAATGCAGGACAGATGGTCAGACACAACTGGGTTCGATACACAAATCAGGTAGGTGTACAACCAATCCAGAGGTATTTTAATGGAACAGGTAGTTGGACAAGCCAGGTATGGTATACAGGTAAATCAATCTGTAGCAGAATCACAAGGCAGGGGAGTAGTCAGACAAACTAAGGGTTGAAAACAGCAAACACAATACCGGGATCACACTAAAGTATCGGAGTATTGCAGTTACAGATCTTTAAAGACTCTAGCCGCCGGCTGAGAAGCGCTGAGTGTCTGCCTCCGGTACTGGGTCCCTGCAGTGTGACAATAACCTTATTCATTTGGCTTTTCTTTAAAATACTATATATACACACACATTATATAGACTCAAATTTCAATGAACATTTATTTTTTGACAATAATCTGATGTACTAAGATCTCTACAATACCGAAACCAAGGAAACCACATAAATGCTACAAAAATGTGGCTGCAACACATGCCTAAAATTGTACAAATACATTATGACAAAGCACAATAAAGTAAACATATAAACTGATGATTTGGTTATGCTACGAAAGCTTCTTTTTCCCCATTTTAAATGAATAGGTTTCATTGTCTTTACAGAAAATTAAAGTGAACTAAATCTGTATTTTCCATTCTATATATAAAAAAAACAAACCAGTGGTTCTAGCCGAAAAAAAAGGTCATAAAGTTAGCAGTGTTTTTCTTAAGAACTCTCTTGTGGTAACCAAAGACGAAGCCGTTATTTTACTTTCAGTCAAAACAAGTCTGCTTGAAAACAGAGCCTGGAAGAGCTTTCTTCATCGGATGTAGCTTGGATTCCAAACCACAAATTGCAATACCACTCACTCAAAATGCCACTTGTCATATGAATTCATGTGAAATGAAATTACATTTGCCGTGGAAACGTTCTGAAAAGGCGCAGTTCACTTCTGAACAAGCTTTCATTTTGGCTGTGTGAGAGCTGTAGTGTCTCTGCCAGGAATATGTACCCTGAAATCTACAGCTTAGCTGCCTAAGGCTGTCTCTTTTGAAGTGAAAGATACCATCTGAAAGATATTCACTGCAAAAAAATAATCAAGTTTCATCTGGGGGGCGGGGGGAAGACATTTAGTATGAGATTTGTATGGAGTACCTCTCTTTATCTGTTTTCTGAATAGGATTAGAGTGGTTATCAGCATTAAAAAGCAACAAAAGTCCATTGATTTCAGTGGACACAGGCCCATTATAAGTGGAATATGAACAAGAAAGAATTTTTTCATTATTGGCTTTCATACCAAGCGCCTCACATTTACTATTAGAAGCTGATGTCTTTTTTTTCCCCCCACTGTATGAATCTTTCAATGTTATCCTAGGATGAACTATCCAGTTGCTACAATTTCTCTGGATAACCATCACTGAGATGGATGGGTCATCTTTGGGAATTGGTCGACAGACCAATGCATTTGCTGGAGTGTGTTTTAGCTTTTTAATATATCTTTATATTTTTTTCCATATATTCAGTTACATAAAATCAAAGTTGAAAAATTTTACATTGACGCTTACTTTGCAATTCTTAGCATTAGCTATAGCGTGTCTGAGTTGGTGGAAACCTGAGTTGATGGTCTTCCCTGGGGAAAGGTTCACCTCGTACATATGTGTCCTTTCATTCCAAATACATCCAAAAGGAGAGCCTGCAAAATGTTTCTTCCTTTACAAAGAGATAGAAAAGCAATAGAATTTAATGGAATTTCTATTGCTTGCAGACAGACCAATCTTGGCCTTGCCATTTTCTTACTTGTTAGAAAAGCCTCATACCTTTTTTGTCTAAATTTCAGATTAAGACTTTCTGTCCAACAATATTTTGATTCCTGTCTGTTTTCAATGTTTTTATATATATATCTAAAGGTTTCTATAATATCCCCCTTCTCCCTTTTATTTCATCCAAGCTATAGAGATAGATCTCCTCTAATTCATTAGTTGATCAAGATCATTATTATTTTTATCCGGTACAATTCATCTACAATATTTATATTCTTCTGGAGAATCTTACAGCGGTTTGTCTCTGTATAAAATTTTAGCAGAAAAAAATTCTACACAAAATATACACTAAAGCACAATTTCTTCTCTATCTTATTTCAAGCAATGTTTCATAAGACAATTTTTACAATAGTGTTATTGGAAATCATAGTGCAAGCGTTAATCATTTCTCCATGTCAGTTACAAACCAACAAGGTTGTTTTGACACAGACTACGATGTGCCTGACCGACCCTGACCTGGAGAGAGGCAGAAGCATTGCTTTTAAGAAGAGTACATTTACTCAAGTGGCAAATACAGAGAACATAACAAACCTGGTACACAACTACACATGGGTATTCACACAATGTTCACAGGCAGATGCCAGTCTAAACAGTAATGTATACACATGTTCATACTTTACTTCATTCATTTCCTTCCTTTCATTGATTCACTCTACTCAAGGTGTTTGAATTACCCTGGAGGCTTTCCAATTTCTACCATAAAGTACCCTATAGGCACGCTGCTACTGCTACGGGCAAATATTCACTGCTGCCCACAAACACCCACTGCACACACTTTTGTAATTCAAAACATTTTATTGACGTGCTTTAACCTATTATGCAGGCAATTATCAAAACGACTTAGACATAAAATTAACTTTATCCATAATTATGATACATAACCATATGAGCTAAGAAGGTCATCAAATGAATCCTATTTTTTTCGGTTCACATGGACTGGCATATTACTCAATCACGGTGACTCAAGGATAAAAAAAAAATAATGCCCACGCACACAAGTAAATAGATAACAAAGCAACATGTGTACAAAAAATGTTAAAACACTGCAAACTCTATAATGAACTAAGCACATCACCAGCACAATATTTCTGGCATTGATTCTGTCACAACATTCGCATTCTGCATCTGTTTATTTGTCTCCATTGTAATGTCATGTGGAAGCACATGTGCTTAAACACTTCCTACATGGCTTTATTCACACACATTATTCAATGAACTAGAGGCTGCCAGGAGAAATAATTCTGCAGATACACAAAGCAAAGACGTGGTTAAGTACAAATCATCAGACAGACTGTAGAATTTGGTACAGATGAGGCTTCAGAACATGTGCATCCCGTATTCGGTTTTATTCTAGAACCCTTCACATTGTGAGGGGACCTTAATATTCTACTCAACTAAGTCAACTTCGGGATCATCAGTCTGTTTACACAGCGGTGGTACTATGCAAGGGCAAAAAGATTTAGGTCTGTTTCACTTTGCAAATATGTTTAATTTTGCAGCGACAAGTAGATTTGTCATTAGGAACAATGTGTTCTGGGACATAAGGTGCCTCATTAAAGGGGTTTGTGTCATGCTTCATTATCTAACTCCAAGCTCAGTGGACACACAAAATTAGCATAATGTTGTGCTTTGGCAGCACTCAGAAGTTTCTTGGGTGAATTTTTTGGTAAAATATTTAGTTATTGCATTGTAATCTTGGTAGCCTTGTAAATGTTACTCGGAGAATGGCACTTATGGTGGCTAGAAACTGAAAAATACTACATTTCAGATCAGATGAGAGCTAACACCTCTTCCATATTGTTAACACAGTCCTTGCTTTAAATGAAAACATCTCACTTTCTCTCCTTTCATTTTATATACAAATCCTTCTAAAAATGTCAAACTAAATTGGTATTGGTCACATGTGGTCATCTCCCATTTAAAGTTTAAGTAAAAGAAAATAAAAATTTATCACAACATAGGTTAAGTTTTTTTAATTGTTAGTGGTAACTGTTTTATAGTACAGCGCATTTATCAAGTAACCCCTGAAAGAACTGTTAACAGAGCTGGATGGTGGTAAGTACCTTTGTTTTTTCTGACACTTGTAGACACATGGTGAATTCATGGTCGGTTATAAACAAGAAACTGTCCACAGACTGAGTAAAATAGGTCCAATCATATTTTGTGTAAAATATTTATTTTACTGAACTGCTGTAAGAAAAATAAAAGACTACAATATTTAAGGTTGTTAATTGTTGGTCTCACCTTCATAAACATACTGAATCCCGTCTTTAAAAGGTCAGTGAGTCCAGAGGACATGTGCTCAATGTCAAGAGGTTCCGCGTGATCAGGGTGTAGGATCTCCTCCACAATTTGTATCAACAATGGCTTGTAAGAGGCCTGTGGGGAAACATTACATATCAGACACTCACCACAGAAAAAAAAACCAAACAAACCAACAAAATCAATCTTCTGTATTTAAGGGAGTGGCTAATTTATTGGCATATTCATCAAACCGGATCAATTTTCATCTTTTTCATGTCTGTAGAACATTTACTCGTATTTCTCTAGATTCAGAAACCATACGTCACAAAAGCCCCTTACCAGTACACTTCTTAGTGAAAAAGAAAAGAAAAAAAAAACCTGTGATGAGATTAATTTTTTATTACTGGTTTGGTGTTTGGGATAAACAATACAGATGTAAACCTACTGGAAACTCAGACACAATTACATGATATCTGATGATGTAGGCTTTGCCACAAAAATAAGTTACAACCGTTTAACTGAAAAACAATGTTATCATTGGCAACCACAATGCAGCAGACTGTAAGACTCCAGGAGCAGGGCCCTCTTTTCCTTCTGCGCCACTATGTTTTAACATCTATTAACGGTATTGCCAATTTTAACTTCGCATTTCGTAAATATTTCTATTTCCTATTGTAACAGCGTCATGGAATTTGCCAGCGCCATATACTGGCAAATAATAATAATAATAATGGTTTTCGAGAGGGAAAACATAGAGGAAAGGACAGGTACCCTACATTGTCTAATTTAAACCTTTAATAATTCTACTGATTTAAAGGGTCACCATTGACTGAGAATTAACCACAAGGAAATCTAGTAACATGAGGTCTCAGTTCATTTACTGGCCTTCGGTCTTCATCAGCATAAAATGGAATATGACTGAAAAAATGTCTGTTTTAGGATGGAATATATGGAATATAATTTATTTGGGTGTATAGTAAGGCATACACTTAAATTACTTGTGTTAATGCAACCAAACAAAAAGGTGTGGGCTGGTGAGGAGGGAGAGGGTCAATTGCCATCAAGGCTGCTCTGATTTGAATGGTTTGAGTAATCAGTATTTTTTTTTGCATAAAATTAAATCTGCAAATAACAATAAGTATCTTAGCTGGGAACGCACTACATTTTAAAAGCGTTCCCCAAGTACAGGAGTCTCATGTTTTGTGGTGGATATCCCCTAACGCACTGTGAAGCAAAGAGTCCCATTCTGTAATAATACCAATCTGTAACCAAACTTAATATTTTGAGAACAGACAGTTTACTAGATTTCATTCTTGCCAAGATTTTCGCAACCATATATATATAGGAAGCCTGTATAAGGAAGTTCCGATTCCAAATGGTTGTTTAGAAGCTGAATAAATCCAGGTCAACCGACCATGAAGATTCTGTAGAAGAGCTGATGATACAAAGAAACTCATTTGGATTCTCGTGCTACACAGCAGGGTAGATTATACTGAGATTATCTGATCTATCAGCACCCCAGCGTGGGGGTACTTCAGTACCGTACACTTTTATGTAGCAACACAAATAATGTGGATAATTCTTAAACACACAATCTTATCAGGCTACGGCATGTCTGACAACTGGGATGATATCAAGGGAAAAAAACATCTCATGTGTATTACGTTTCAGTAAAGGCCATCATTTCCAGTGTTTGTGTACATAGCAAAATATATTTATGATACATTCAGTGCTGTGAAAAAAGTATTTGCCCCTTCCTAATTTCTTCTGTTTTTGCATATATGTCAAACTTAAATGTTTCAGATCATTCAACAAATTTTAATATTGGGCACAGTTAACCCAAGTCAACACAATGAGGATTTCATTTATAGAGGAAAAAAGCTATCCAATCCTACGCGGCCCTATGTGAAAAAGCAATTGACCCCTTATCTACTAAATCAACCAATAAACCAAATTTAATAGATAATGTCACTAGACATACCAGGCATAATTACTGCCAGCCCTGTTGAATTTAATTAATTTAATAGAATTGGTCTTGCAAACTGAAGTCAGCTAAAAGGTCTTAAAAAGCAGCACATATTGCCTTAATCTAATGTAGTTCAAAAAATGATGAGAATTAAGGTCATTGGCATCAATCAGTCTAGGAAAAGTTACAAAGCCAGAGAGCCATTATGTACAAATGGAGAAAACTTGGAACAGTGGTGAACCTTCCCAGGTGTGGCCAGCCTACCAAAGTGCAACTTTTTGGAAGACATGGGTCCCGTTACGTCTGGCATAAAGATAACACAGCATTCCACTATAAGAAGGTAATACCAACAGTCAAACACAATGGTGGTAATGTGATGGTCTGGAGCAGACGTAACGGGACCCATGTCTTTGCTGCTTCAGGACCTGGACGACTTGCTATAAGTGAAGGAACCATGAATTCTGCTCCCTACCAGAAAATCCTAAAAGAGAATGTCCGGCCATCAGTTTGTGACCTAAAGCTCAAGCGCAATCCACCTCTGAATGGCTCACAAGAAACAAAATGAAGGTTTTGGAGGAATGACTTAAATCTGATTTAGTTTTGCTGAGGCATGACCTTAAAAAGGCAGTTCATGCTCAAAAACCCTCCAATGTGAATGAATTAAAAGAATTCTGCCAAGAAATTGGTGACAAGGTTCCTTTATGTACAAGACAAAGGGTGGCACAACTAGTTATTAAGTTTAGGAGGCACAAAGCTTGGACAATTTACCTTACCTAAACATTCTTTGTATCTTATGCTGTTTATACAGTTTTTACAATTATACATATTTGTATGTATGGGTGATGCATATATAAAGTAGATTGGTTTTAGCTGGCTATGATATCTGTTCTCAGCCAATGCCAATATAGGATCAATATGTATGCACACATGCTATATAGACGTGCTGTGCCAGTTCTGGAAAGAAGGAATAAATATGTATGGATTTAAAAAAAAATGTGGGAGTTCTGGCAAATGTTAGTATTTATTTGGTATAATGTAATATGGCCAGGCAGTAAACAGAGCCTGTGCGTTTCTGGTCTCTGCTTGACATTAATTTACACTGCCGGATTATAGGACAGCATTAAAGGGACACGCCAGTCGTCACATGTGTCTGGCTGAACATATCTCCTGACATGTGATACTTGCGACCAACCAATTCCAGTGCTGGATCACAGAAACTAACAGGTCAACATGGCCCCCCTGTCTGCACGCATGGAAAGGACTCTCTTTGAATAGCTCCCTACTTCTTGCTAATCTCACATGTAACCAACTGTATGAAACTGACAGCATGCAAATAGCAGCATTGGCTGGAAAGAAAAAAGGCTAAAAAAGAAACATGTCCTCCCTAATTACAATTACTAATGATGTTACAAGAAGCAATGAAGCGGTGGAGAGGAAATCAGCTTTCTGACCGCCTGCCAAATACTTCTCACAGCAATTGTTGTTCAAACCTCTTCGCCGGCCTGTGACGTAAGATTTGGCAATTTCAGACAGCGCTAAATATTGTAATTCCATTTCCATGTGAAAGGACCTTTGTGGATGAGAAAACATAATTGGCCTTTGCTTATAGCGAGTTATTTTTTTGTCATGGATAAAAGAGTTATACAGGGAAGGAAGTGTGATAGGAGACTCATTAATGAATGAGCTGTTCTGAATAGCAAGTGTCTGTCATCCAGGTGCCTGTTACATGGTAACAAAATGACAATAGGATCCAGGCAGCGCCGCTGATTTGCGAAACTTTGCTGTCCACGTCCTTTAGCTTGTAAACACGTGGCAGCTCACATGTACATGCCCCCCCTCCAGAAGCTGAACATGCCGCCCTGCAAGCTCGGTGCATATGAAGCCTGTTTTAGGGGACAGTCTTTATGTGGAATGCTTTCCTCGTGTGCTGAACGTGCCGGCTGTTAGCTGCGCATGTGAATATGATCACCAAGTAATAACAGTCTGTGATGACGCCACTTAATATCCCTGAAGTGGTTTATTTTTCTGATGTTTTCTTTGATACCATTCATGCATTAACAAATACCAACAATATACTCTAGTGAAATGATACTGCAATAACAACTACATCTGTTTACTATGTATAATTTGAAGAATAAGTGTAGAATATAACCCAGCAAATAATATTTGAGTTTCTGCGGCTCAAGAGAATATTTTTTGAAAAGGGGAATGAGTCAGAAGCATAATTGTACATCATGGCCACACGTAAATGGACATTACAGCTAGCATTTGCACGTTAACCCCTTAAGAACAGAGATGTTCTTCGTGACTGACGCTGTTTTTACAGTTCTGCAGTGCTCGTGTTTACCTCTCTTGTTTACTGAATCCACACAAGTTATATATTGTTTTTCAGGACAAGAAGGGCTTTCTTTAGATATAGAAGGGCTTTCTTTAGATATTCTTATAGATATAGCCTGTCCTGGTGTTTGTGTGTCTGTCAGTGTGTCAGAGCCTGTCCTGGTGTATGTTTGGGTGTTGGTGTGGCAGAGCCTGTCCAGTGTGTGTGTTTGGGTGTTGGTGTGGCAGAGCCCTGTCCAGGTGTGTGGTTTGGTGTTTCGGTGTTGTACTGGTTTTTGTGTGTTTGGTGTTTCGGTGTGGCAGAGCCTGTCCTGGTGTGTGTGTTTGGGTGTTGGTATGGCAGAACCTGTCCTGGTGTGTGTATTTGATCATCTGTTTCCTGGCACTTGGAATAAATTGAACTATAGTCACTTTCAAGGACAAAATTTTCTAGGCCCAGAAATCAGTAAGCAGAAAAGTGAAGGTTTTGTGTTATTTAATCTATTTCAATCTGCATATTTTATTAAAAAGGATTAGTTGTGTTAAATTGTGGCTTCAGGCGTCCCGTGTATGATGACTTTTTTTTACTGACATGCTCCCAATCCCATTACATTACATCAACATGTGTTAGAAAATCAGGAAAAGATGGGCATGGATGGTGGGCTGAGCAAATGCAAATAGGTGAAGAAGGGGATAGATTATGCAGCAGTTTCTCCAAACTACAGTGTAGTCTTTTTAGTTTATGAAACTGTCGGTGTTAAACACTGTTTTATGATGGGTTCACTTTTTCATTTATACTTAGGATGTCAATCAACTAACTTACACCAAAAGCTATGATAGTGATAGTTGCTCTTTAATTATTAGGAAAACCAAGGAACACATTGGGCATTAAATATGCGAGTTTGTGTTATTATATTAAACATCTAGAGACAAGCAATAAAATATATATTAGCTGAGTTGCAGCGTATCATGTGACATGTTTGCTACTTCATATAACAAGTGAAAATATAGCCTTATTCTTATATCCTTGACTCTTAGCTTTTCTTTAAATACTAAGGATTTTATGGCATCTTCTTCAGTCTAATTCTGATTCTGGTGCTTTATTTCAGGGGAGAAATTTTAGAACAAGAGGCCATGGTGCCATAGTCTAAAATGAAAGGGTCAGAGGTTTAGATTTAACAAGTATATTTTAGGGTGGGTGGTTGGTAATAGAAGTTATAGAGGCTAATAGATAAAGAAATTCAAACATGCATTGAATAGGCATAGATATATCCTAAATCTAAAACAAGACCAAGGACTGATTATGGTCGACTAGATGGGCCAAATGGTTCTTATCTGCCATCAAATTCTGTTTCTAAGAGGTGCTTAGAGACCCGTAGGAAGTAGTTAGGACATGAAGAAGTTTGACCAGTGCTAAACCATATCAAGCTTACTGGGAGAACAAACATTGTAAGCAGATTATATACTTGGAGTCCTGCTAAGTTAGTCTTTTAGGGCTCATCTTTCAACAATAATTTTCCATGGTTAATTTGC
This sequence comes from Spea multiplicata, assembly GCA_009364415.1. Taxonomy (NCBI): domain Eukaryota; kingdom Metazoa; phylum Chordata; class Amphibia; order Anura; family Pelobatidae; genus Spea; species Spea multiplicata. The sequence goes on from VKOC01004300.1 coordinate 26,467, forward strand.
CAATTCATCCCGTGTGCCGGATATTGGCGTAAGCACCCTAAGGGTTCCCAGATTCCCCATAGACTATAACTACAAACATCTCAGTAGAAAGAACCAGCTATTCTATTGTTTATTTAGTAGCATATGACTGAAACCGTGGACTTAATCCCTGTATTCCATAAAGGCTACACTGTTATGAATGAGAAGTTAAGAGAAAAGCTTGAGAAATGTTCTATAAAGTTAAGTCATAGCAACCCAGCCACTTGCTTCGGAAGCCAAATACACTGGTGGTTTCCACGTTACATTATAATATTTTCCTTGAATATAATAGTTATATGAACCAAAAACGTTGGAAAAAAGATAAATTCACTAGATATTTGGTTGTGTGGGTAAATTTCTCCCTCTTGTATTAAGAACAATAAATTACTTCAACTATCACAAAACCACAGCACATCTGTTATTCTATTCTATCTATGGTATCTCAAGCGTTAACCTTTTCAAAACACAATTATAATTATGTTTCCAGGGGTAGAATTGCTTTAAATAATTCACATGTATGTTCCACAACAGATCGTACTCCTACATATTACTGTCTCAAAAGGCATTGTGCTCTTCTCCTATATGTTGAGATAAATGTGCTGAACAATACGCTAGCTACATATTCATCAGTATTTCATCTGACAAGTGCGTGTGTAAACACGTGGCAGCTCACATGCTCTGTTTTAGGGGGCAGTCTTTATGTGGAATGCTTTCCTCGTGTGCTGAACGTGCCGGCTGTTAGCTGCGCATGTGAATATGATCACCAAGTAATAACAGTCTGTGATGACGCCACTTAATATCCCTGAAGTGGTTTATTTTTCTGATGTTTTCTTTGATACAATTTCTTGCATGCAATAACAAATACCAACAATATACTGAAATGATACTTCAATGAAACAACAACATCTGTTTACTATGAATACTTTTAACCCCTTTTAACCCCTTCATGACAAAGCCCTTACATGTACGGCTCACAGTACATTGTTTTTAATGGGTTTTTGGACAACCCATTGTCCTTAAGGGGTTAAGGATAAGTGTACAATGTAACTCAATAAATAATTATGATATCTGAGTTTCTGCGGGCCAGGGGAACATTTTCCCAAAGGGGGCATGGGTCAGAAGCCTATGAATCCTACATCATACATTGGCAAGAAAACCCTTGGAAATAACTTTTTTTTTTTTTAAATGTTTTATTAATGTCTTCAAATATGATATGGATTTCAATAATCAAAAATCTCTTTTAACTGATAAAAAAACATACTGAATACTTCAATCAAAAAGTGTGTTGGAAGGCTCATGTCACAGTGGCACATTTTTGTACCCAATGTTCAAGAGCACAGTTAGAGCACAGCTGAGACATAAGGGTGATAGGGGGTTAGTTTATTTTTATATGTCAGTGCTTCTTAAGGATGGCTGAAAGTGACTAATAGACGGCGTTTTGAAGAACAGCAGGGTTTAATGGAGCGGAGCTGGGAATTCCAAAAACAGAAAATTAACTCAGCCAGAGAAGCTATGGACCTACAAGTAGAAAGAGGATGATACGCCTGAAAATACACATTACATGACTCTACCTTTACATACACCCTGCATGGGCATACACATTAAATAGCATGGTGGATGGGTCACACCCTCAGGATTTTGGCTGCAATCAGCAAAGCCTAAATAGCGGAAAAACTATATGTAAGTTTGTGGGATTTAAACAAAGAGGGAACCTTTAAACAATAAAGGGACTGAAACAGAATCCCATGCTCTTCTGCATTCATTTATTTGTGGTCATCGATATCAGGAGTTATATTGCATCATTTAGACTGATATAGTATGAGCACTTATACTAATTATGACTCAGGGGATTCTAGTTCCTTACTGGCTGCAATGAAGTCAAATCCAGCCTGACAGCTGACCGGAACTTTTTAGTTTTGTACTATAGATGGCCTGCCATTATATCTCTTACAGGTGTAAGTTAACACAAAATAACAGACCTTGGTAACTAAATATCTGTTCTGTATATGAAAAGGATTGCGGGGCAAAGTGGTCTTATTACCATAACAACCAATGTTCCAAGGAGCAGGACCATTCCATTAGTTGCTATGGTGACAAAAAACCCTTTTTGAATGTTGCATCAGAATTCTATTACCGGTGTTCCTAGGTGTACCTGTTTGTGCCAGTGTGTACATCATATTTAAATTCCTCCAAGCCAATAAAAAGGCATAAATATCAAAACTTTTTTCTTTACAGATTAGGTCAGCATTTCTGAAAACAGACAGAAGGCAATGTTTACAGCATGCGCTGTCCTTAATTTAACACCTTTGTAACTAAACATTGAATATTTAATTCTTAGTACTGTTGAATGCTTCTAACTTTCCCATGCTAAATTTTGCCTCATTCATTCATTATCAGAAATGTCTTAATTGTCATATGACACAATAGCAAGCACTGATCGGTTCTTGTCGCAGAAACGGAAAATACTTTGGTATTGATTTTGTGTGATTAAGTATTAAAGGAAAAGAATACAATAGCTAATATTTCTTTTTTCAGCAACACAATTAAGGTTTTGTGCCATTAAATATGTAGTATTGTATGTGATATATATATATATATATATATATATATATATATACACCCATTTGAGCAATGTATACAAAGACAGACATCTAAAATCAGTAAATGTATATTAGTTGCCAGCAGCATTAGGGCAAAACATGACTTTATTTGACTTTAACCTGTTTCATAACCAGGACCGTTTTAATTACTGTATATGTTTGTTTCACCATAATTTCCCTGTTTTATGGTTTCACTCCATTACATACAATACGTTTTCTCGTATTATTTTTAAATTATTTTATCATGTTCAAATATTTTATATATAATGTTAAATATATAAAGTTATTATTATGATCTCTCTTGCTTTTTAAATTTTATCTATTTAAAGGAGAGAAACTCAGTGGTTGTCAGACATCTCTACTTTTCGTCTTGGTCGTTTTTGTGGTATCAGCACAACTGTTGCAAGACTACATCTCCCATACTCCTCTGCTAACCCCTTAGCTGAAAAAGCAATACGTGAGATTTGTAGTCCCGCAGCAGCTGGGGGCCACAGGCTGGACACCCCTGGTACAGGCATAACACTATCCTGAATATAATGCAGCACCCATGTCCTAGTAAGGTTTGAGTATTTACAATAGGTAGTTGTATGCCACAAAGTCTATCACATCTATCCAATATTTGGGTACAAAACCTACAATTATGTGAACATTAATAAGACAAAACATGCAGAAATTATAGTCCATGCAAATGCACAGTATAAAACATAACTTTGTGCGTACTGTTACGCAGCCATTGGAACTTTGAAGTGGATTGTGGAACCTGCTTCTCCACATGTGTTCTGCATCCACAGAAAGCTCGCTGAGTGTTGCGGCATTCCAAGGTCTGTCAAGTCTAGTCACGCAATATTTAAAAGCCTCGGACTGCTGGTTAGCTGAAACCTAGCGTTGCATGCACCATCTGTTTAGTATCCCAAACCCTGCCAGGGAACAGCTTAAGGAAAACAATCTTAACCCAGGAAGCAAATTAATTCATCATTCCTTTGCAATTACAGATCTGCTGTAAAAAGAGCCATTTTCCATCTTAGTCTAAATAGTGAAACATAATTTGTAACTCAGATAATGGGTTAATAAAAGCATGAAGAAAGATTAGCTCCATCTCCATACAGTTCTTATTCTACTACCAAACACCAGCATACAGCGGCATATTTGTAAGCATGAGTAACTCCTACCAATAGTCTTTCCTTAAGTATATTTATTCTATAAATATCGGCACGTGAGCTTTTCGACAGACTGCAGGTGTTTCAGGCAGTTTTTAAGCTAATGAAGGTTTCCACAAAGGATCATTACAACTCGAAGGCCTGCCTTTCAACAACTCATCCATTCACATGAATGTATGCTATTCATATCTGGACAATAAATAAAAATGATTAAAATAAAAAGTACAAGTTTTTTTTTTAATCTTTCCCTATTCATATAGCATATAGTTTGAGTGTTTAGTATTTCCGTTCATGAACATGAGTGAATTTCAACCTGTATTTTCCCATCCTATTCACCTGGAAGTGTGTGCTTGTAAATGTCCACACGTTACGCAGGGTTTACTATTATATTATAATTATTATATAGTCTCCAACCTGTCTGCACTTATATGTTAATAAATAGCACTTTAGTGCTAAGGATATGTTGTGTTCCTTACTGCTATTATAGGTTACACTACATACAGTTTTTCTAACATACCAGTAGTGTGGAGATATATGGAATCACACGTGAAAACAGAGGCAATGTTTACCACTTACCACACTGCTAAAACCAGTGTTGTGTTTTAATTGTGTATTTTTGAATGTACTATAACATGTATGTAGCTGCATGAAGGACTGAAAATAACATTGGGGAAATTCGTACATTAGTTGGGAAAAACAGGATAGACATGCCGGATTCCTGGTGAATTGAGACATCACATTAATTGATCCGACATTAATGTTTACATATTAGTGCCAGGTTCTGCTGTGCATTGCTATAATGTGACCCACTAATTGTATGTCTGAAAATTATGATTAAATAAAAGATACACATAAGTTCTTTGTTTTAAGAGCATCCACCCACCCCATCCTACTACTCCTACCTGTCTACTGAGAAGAAACCATTGAAATCTTCCACACCTCATTCTTGGTCAAAACACTGTGCCTTGTGGTTTAACAGGAATTGATAAAACATTAAGATTATGAACTGCAGTTATCTTTGCGATGGAGGCCATTACAAAGAAACCTATATTGCCTTAAGTGGTATATAAGAATATTTGTAAAGGCAATAGTTTAATAGTAATCTGCATCATGAAGACCACTTAAAAGTTCATAGCTTGCTTACCTGTTGAACGTTGCTCCCCGGGACATGCACAGAATGAAACATTTTCAGATGGGAACGAGCCTTGCTGATATCTCGCAAAGTTGAGAAGATTTTATTCACTGCAGCAGTGGACTTTTCAAGGGTCAGCTCAGGAGAGGACTCACACCCTGAAAAAAGACATAGTTCTATGTTAATCATGAGCTTCAGAGCAGTTTAACCCCACTAGACTTGTTGGAATTACGCAGAGCTCTTCTGGACATCGCTGCAGGAGAAGTATATTGGGATTGCTCGTTCATAATACATACTCAAGGAGGTGAGGCTAAAATGTTTCAGCTTAAAACAACTCAATAAAGCACTGGCTATGGTTTAACATATTAGTTGGGATAGTTGTTTAATGCAAATAAATATTTTTTTTAGCTACATTGTCCAGGTTGGCAGGTGAACATGAATGTAAGACATAATTCATAAAAATATGTGGATTTTAACATTTGAACTATCTCCACGACTTTCATACATTGTGTCATAACATTTATAGAAAATAGAAACTATTAAATATATAATTATGTAGGCTTGCATGAATAATGCTGTCCAATATGTGGGTTTGTTCATACGAGGCAGGACGCCATTTCAGATACAGCATTAAATATACGATTATGAATCAGAAAATAATGACAAAAAGAAAGGTGAGCAAAAAGCACTAAGGGAATTTTAGTATGAAGTCAAGGAATGTGTTATATCCCTTTAAGACATGGGGTGCTGAGACATGTCGTCATCTCGGCGCTCATCAAGTGAGGACTGTGGCTGTGGTCAGGCCTAAGGAATAGCCCGCAGTTAATACATCACACAGGTATGACTACATGGGCTGTATTTTGATATCCGCCCATATTACATGGGTGCATACTGACATCAGACTCCATCCACAAAACTGCCCACATTCCTCCCTTTGGCTTAACTAAGATCTGCGAATGGGCCCCAAACAATACTACAAACAAAACTGAAACCAAGAAACTGGTTAGGAAAGCTGACAAGTAAATGAGGCTTTTATATTTAACAGGTGAGACGTGACCACTTATGTGCTCCGAGTAAGATAAATGTACTACCTTGCCCTGTCCCCCATCGACGTATTTTTAACTGGGAAAAAAAGAGAAACCTACGCTTAACTCGTTCACATGACCCAACTTCACGTGTCCAGCCCATTCATGGTTTAGGACTTCTCACATACTGTATGCGTCCAGATGGGCAGATCAAACGAAAGTACAGGATGTGCTCAGTCTGGACACCAGGTTGTTAAAGAATTCACATTAAACCCAGAATGTGTCTGCTAATACAGGAAGATCTGTCTGTGTACCGGCTACCCAATGGACGGTGGTTGAAAAAACCAAGTGAGAGAGAAAAATATATTTTTGTAGACTTTTTTTCCCCTGTAAGTGTGAGAATAGGCCCAAAGCCCAGACCTGAATCAAGCACAAATCTACAGCTGAATTTCAATGTCTGAAAAAATCAAAGGCTTCAACTTAAAAGCCACAGGCTGATGAAAAGCAGCCCCACCCCGTTCTAAAATGTCTATTTCCAGACTATCTGGCACGGCAAGCAGAAAAACAGAATACTGCTACTATAAGCCAGTTAGAACTATTAGAGAATTCAAATGAAACACAGAACACGATTCCCAGGACTGGAGGAGGGTTGCGTGAGACTGAGTAAGTCTGGCTGAACCAGTGCCAAGATACACACAGTCACACGTTGGCCTAGTAGCGTGACCAGTACAGGTATAGTGTGATTTGATCACACTGCACTCAATGCATGTAGAGCCAGGTGTGCGTCAAACAATAAAACTACTCCTCAGGAATACTTTCGATCCCACATTATGACACGCTGTTTTAATTTACTATGTCAATACAGCGAATGTTATTCTTAAATCGTACTGTTACACTATAAGGTGATCACGCTAGAGAATATTGGGCATTCATTATTATTTAAATGAACAAGGCAAGTTAACAATAATGCTGTAAGCAAGGCTAGTACCATATAGGCATAGGCGGCTGTGTTTGGTTCCTACCACATAGCGAGTGCATGTAGGAGAGGCCAGCTTCTATTGGGTGTCTGCACAACAGGACTGTAATGTCCATAAGGCAAGGGTGGCAACTGCCCCAGGCACAGCATGGAGAGGGATGTACTGGAACCTCCACGTAATGACCCTGCAGCCCCTTCCGCTTCCAGAAGTGGAAGTGTGGCAACCGTGGGACTGTTGCTTTGCGATGCAAGATGGCAAATGGTGCACAAAATAATCAATAATGTTGATTACTTACGAGGCTGTTTGGGTAAGGTGGGTAATACGCCCCCCAACACAGGCATACCAGTCTGGACCCCTCAAACGTTAGCGGTATGCTATATATTTGACCAATGTGCAGAACGCAACTTCTACAACTGGTGCAACTCTTTCATTCAACTTCTACAACTCATGCTGACAAATTAGCATGCAGGTTCATGCCCACCATACTGCGTAATATACCATAATCATTACATTTATATGGCATCAGAAGATTCCATAGCAATGGGATAATTTAATCAGTGGGATAACTTAAAGTCACATACAATAACAAACTGGTACAAAGGAGAAGTGGCCCCTGCTTTTGTGAGCTTACAATCTAGTCAGTGAACAATCTACCTTATTCCTGTGTCTCAAATATTCGTTCTTTCATCCAAAAATAACCCAAACTACATAATGTATGTAAACACAGAACAAACGCAGTAGAAGGCACATGCACCAGTGTGTTCACTCCGTGACTGGCATGGGTAATACAGCAAGCCTGTGGAATAGCATTAAGAAAATGACAAGTATCTAGATTCCCAAACTGCGGACAATGTGATTTGGTTAAATGGTGGCTAATAACTGTAATTGAGAATATTATATACGCATTTTCTTCACCCAGACAGATTAATTGAATTGTTGCGCATGCCTGACATACCGTTCTGCATCACTTCATACCAATGTTAAGAAGTCTTTTGTTCCTCTCAGTCTGTCCTTTAATATAAATAGCATAGTAATCACATCCAAAAATGAATGTTAGACTATCTGGCAACAACATGAGGAGTATAGAAGTGCTAGAAGTTCCTGTTCATAGGCTAAAACAATTCCACCAAATGCATTGCTAATGATACCGCATAACTAAACTTACGATATATATATATTCTGACGAGGCAGCTTCTTGTATTGGGTTTTATTTTGTGTATTATGTTTATGGGGGCTGGCCCTGGGGTCACAGACACAATAACCCCCCCAGAAACATTGTTACTGACCCTTATAGGCTAATGCTTCCAAATCATCATATAGCCAGCACTCCTTGAAAGTTTTTTCACCTGGAAAAATGACCAGCATGGACTATGCTGTATACCTTATTTAACACACATGTAGCCTTAATACTGAACACCGACACACAGAATTTGACTCAAACCTTCAGTTTTCTGATCCTGGTCTTGCCTTATTTTCAGGATAGACATATTACCCGGATGCCCTGTTTAAATTCCTGTACATTTATTCAAGAGAATGTTTTCAGGATGTCCCAGCCGAGGCGCTCAGATTTCAGAAGTATGTATTAGTAGAAGTTAATTAGTGGCACAACATTTAATAAATGTAATAAAAGTAGAAAAGGTGTTTCCAGTGCTCCATTAAAACTTGGGAACATCCCAGTTCTAAATCCATTTCCACTTTTCCATTAAAGATTTCTTTCTTACAGACAAAAATTTCCTGAGCGGCACTAGTTATTGTCAAAGGCAACAAATAACTTCAAAACTATCATTGAAGTAGTATAACCAGCCAGCAGATTTTTTTTCCTTTTGCTTCAAGCTGCATAGAGGGATTTTTCATGTAACATGTAGAAAAAAAAAGATTGACTGTGATGTTAGAAAATACATAAAATTGGCATGGTATCGAAAAATCCTCTATTACGATAACAAAGGAGATCTGTACTAGCTGTGGCCGTGTCTGTATAATGTAATAATTGTGTGTGTATGTATATTCGTAATACAAATCCATAGTGGTTTCACAGTTTCCACTTGATGGTAGAGTTACTTTCTACTGAATGCATGAATTTGGTGGATCTTTTTCTAAGTACCGTATTTGCTCGATTATAAGACGGCCCCCCAAAATCTGAATATTAATTTATGAAAAAAAGAAAAAGTCTGAATATAAGATGACCCTATAGGAAAAAAGTTTTACCAGTAAATGTTAATTCATGTAAACTATGTGAACATTTTTTTTAATAAAAGCTATGATTGAAAAAAATATTGTTTTTATTTCCTTTTTTTTCCCAACCTGCCCCCCAGTTATGCA
>VKOC01004301.1:0-37688 GCA_009364415.1 Spea multiplicata
GGGGCAGTCATGGTTGATGGGTGTTAAGGGTTAATTTTAGGTGCAGTCATGGTTGATGGGGTGTTTAGGGTTAATTTAATGGTAAGGGTTAATTTAATGAATTTAATAAAGTTAGCTTAAGGTGCAGTTGCAGGTAAAGAGGAATGTAAATCCTGGGGCAGTGATTATTAATGTATTTATTTATTTATTAACAGTATGGTGACATTCTCTGAATGATTAGAATGCCAATGAAGGCAGAGAGTCGTTCAAAGATCCGGATCTTACAATGATCCGGATCTTACAGTGATCCGGATCTTACAATGATCCGGATCTTACAGTGATCCGGATCTTACAATGATCCGGATCTTACAGTGATCCGGATCACTGTAAGATTCGGATCCCTGTAAGATCCGAATCTTTGAACGACTCTCTCTGCCTTCATTGACATCACTGGAGGCAGGGGGGAGGATTCACAATGAAAGGGGCGGGGCCAATCGTTAGTGTGCCTGCACGGAGTTACTGGAAAACAGTAACTCCGTGCAGACACACTGAGTGATCCGAAGATCCGGATCATGAATCGGATCATTTCAGTGAACGAATCGAAATGATCCGATTCATTTTAATGATCCGAACTTCCCATCACTATTTTATCGTGCGTGTGTCAGGGCTGTTTTGGTGGGAAAAGGGGCACCTACACAATAATAGGCAGGCGGTCATAACATTATGGCTGATCAGTATGTTTATATATATATATATATATAAATGTATATACTGTATTTGCTCATCTCTGGCATGCTCCATGAATGCAGACAACCCCCCGCTACTGCTTCCGCCGGGTCTTCTAGGACGGAGCACCGGCGTCACATGACCTTCCGGTGCTCCGTAATTGAAGCCCGGCGGAACCCGCTGCTCCCACTAGACACAAGGGAGTCAGAAGCACTGGTAAGTCCAGGGGGGAGTGTTATATGGGGGGCATAAGGCATTTCTGGAGGCAGTGTGCCGCATGATATGCCCTTTATGCCACTCTGCCTCCAGAAATGCCTTATACCCCCCTCTATATGCCACTCTGTCCCATGACATGCCTATAAGGCATTTCTGGAGGCGGAGTGGCATATAGGGGGCCAAAAAGGAATATCATGAGGCAGAGTGTCATTTAGGAGGGTATAAGGCATTTCTGGGGACAGAGTTGGCAAATAAAAGGAAATAACAACAAAAAATATTTTTCTCAATCGTAGCTTTTAGTAGAAATGGAAAAAATAGTTTACATGAATTAATATTTACTAGTAAAACTTTTTTTCCTATATGGTGGTCTTTTTCATTTTTTCCTAAATTAATTTTCAGATTATGGGGGGTCGTCTTATAATCAAGCAAATACTGTATATATATATATATATCACTAGCCACTTTATTAGGTATATCTGTTCAATTGCTTGTTTGCACAAATAGCTAAAAAGCCAATCACATGGCAGCAACTCAATGCATTTAGGCATGTAGACGTGGTCAAGACAACATGCTGAAGTTAAACGTGGCATGGTTGTTAGTGCCAGACAGGCTGGTCTGAGTATTTCAGAAACTACTACTGCTATCTACTAGGATTTTTACGCACAGTAATCTCTAGGGTTTACAGAGAATGGTCCAAAAAAGAGAAAATATACAGTTGTGTGGACAAAAATGCCTTGTTGATGTCAGAGGAGAATTGGTAGACAGGTTTGAGATGACAGAAAGGCAATAATAACTCAAATAACCACTCATTACAACCAATGAATGCAGAATACAATGTCTGAACGCACAACACGTCGAACCTTGAAGCAGATGGGCTACAGCAGCAAAAGACCACACTGGGTGACACTCCTGTCAGCTAAGAACAGGAAACGGAGGCTACAATTGGCACAGGATCACCAAAATTGGACAATGGAAGACTGGAAGAACTTTGCCTGGTCTGATTAGTCTTGCTCCAGCTGCAACATTCAGATGGCAGGGTCTGACTTTGGTGTACACAACATGAAAGCATGGATCCATCTTGCCTGGTATCAATGGTTCAGGCTGGTGGTGTAATGGTGTGGGAGACATTTTCTTGACACACTTTGGGACCCTTAGTACCAACAGCGACAGCCTACCTGAGTATTGTTGCTGACCATGTCCATCCCTTATGACCACAGTGAACCCACCTTCTGATGACTACTTCCAGCAGGATAATGCCTCATGTCACAAAGCTTACATCATCTCCAACTGGTTTCTTGACCGTGACGGGCCGTCTGTACCCCAACTGGTTATACCCGTCGGTTCTCGGTAGCTTCATCCGGGATCCCAATAGTTAGCCGCTTCCTGTGCTACACGACACTAGTGGGGAAGGGCTCAGGAACTGGTCCGTGTCCTCTGCGTCGCAGCACAGCAGCTCGCCGAGGCGTAGCTGTCAGACCCGGCGGGGGCCGTCGCCTCGGAGCGCAATCCCCATCGGCGGACCCCGTCGCCGCCACGCAGGCGTTTTCGGTCCCGCGTTGGGCAGGAGGTCTACTCCTGCCTGCGGCCCTCCGATCACGGTGCGGCACTGCCTCGTGGCAGGCCGCGCTCCCGGCCTCGCAGTCGGCGTGCACGGAGTGCCGAGCACGCGCCGCGCACCCGGAGAGGAGGGGGCGGGGCTTAGCCCCGTTGATGCAACCTCCCCCTCCAACAGCCACCAGAGGGAGGGGAGGAGGTAGACCCTGCTCTGTCTCCCTCCACTCAGGTGTAGCAAAGGGGAGGGAGACAGGCACTTTGTGTGGGAGGAGTACAGGTGCTAGGGGGTGGAAGTCTAATTACCTGCCCCTATATAAACTCCACAAGCCTCTACACCAGTGCTTCTTTGTTAAGCTTAAGTGTTGCCTATACCTCTCAATAGTACTTGTATCCCTGGTATCCTGACCTTTTTGGCTTTCGTCTTCTGTTTATGCTGCCTGCCTTGACCTTTGGACCGTGACCCCGACTATTCTCTTGAATTTGCCCCTCTTTGTACTGCGCTACTGGACTTTGTGTAGTGGTGCCTGCGCCACGCTCCGCACCCCCCCACCTGACAGTAGCCAAATGCAGTGCAGTGATTGTCCTGAGGACAATGGGTGATATAACGAGTCCCTAAAGACTAATGTCCAGGGAAAGAAGAACACTTTATTGGGAAAACACACAGGCTTATATAGTTCAACAGGGAAAAAAAGCCATAAATCACATCCACATATCCCCGCCCAGCCCATACAGTCCGGCAGATGATAGGCAGAGTCAGCCCCGTGGAGCAGGACTGAATTTAACAAAATTAGCAAAAAATGATCACTCATAGATAAAGCAGCAGCACTTGACCTCACTGGTTTGAATAGTACTGGGTTACCTAATTTGGGAAGATTGACTCTCAACCATTTCCTTACCAGGTGTGGGGACAACTATGTTCTCTGGGGGTTGATTATGTTGAATACCCTCTGGCTTTGAATACTGGTGGGTGCGCATAAAATCACTTGCTAGGAGAAGCCTGACTACACAACAGCTTTCTGGTCCCAATAACATAGATGGTCAGTACCAGGAGGTAGCAGCAGTTCCTCAAGATACGCTTTTTACCATCTCAGAGGCACTACTCTGAACTTGAGTGGTACCCACCAAAGTATCAAGGGCCACTTCCCAAATGGGTGATGCTTTGGTGGGTCTCGAGCAGCTGCTCTGCATAGGTGCAAGGAATTGGGAACTGGACAAATGGCTGGCACTACTGCTGCTGTGAATTTCCATTTCGAACTGCATCACTCCTTTGCTTAGCATGCCCATTATCTGTTGCATCTAAGCATGTCTCTCCAACTTTTAAGATTATTTGTAAGGGCCGTAACCCTTGGGTCACAGAAGGAGGTCAGCATGGACTCTGGGGTGTCCATAATGGCATACATGCAACCTTTCAGCTCCTCTTCCACCCTAATGTGTCACCGCACTTACCTCCCATGCTGCCACCATTACCAGGCACGCTCCTTCTGTCCAACATAGCCATCCGAGGATTAGCCATGCCTGCTCTACTGAATATTGATGCAAAAGGAGTTCCATACAACTCCATAAGGCCCCAAATGCGTTCCACACCTCTTTGTACTCCAGAGGTAGGGTTTTTACTTAGGAGCACTCCCGAGGATGTCTCTAGATTGCCTGAGATAAGTTAAGCGCCAGTTGCTGCTCTAGGATCCTCTCCAGCATGTCTAGGGTGGAGTTTCAGGGGGTGACTACATTCTGACGTAAAAGGTGGGGTAGGCCTGCCTTTCCTGTTCCTTGATATGCTGTATGCTTACCTTCAGGCTGCGGTGAAAGTACCAATCTTACAGCACTTTCAGTTTTGAAAGACTGGACTGCTCTTACCACCAGGTAACGTATAAGGGGGCGCTTCAAAACTCTGGAGCAATTGCTTAATTTGCTCTGCCATTAATAGTTGACAGCAATGTTTCACGCACACATTTTGGTGGAGAGTGGAATAAACCCCTCCAATCCCCTATGGACATACATGTATGGCCTTAAAAGCTCTGCTTAGAAGTCCTTTAGAACATATATGTACATCCTGTCTTTTGACAGCCTGGCTATCGTCGCAAACATAAAGTTACAGGATATCCCCCTGCGGGGTCTGTCTAGAAACTACTAGGACATCCAATCAGTTTTTTGAGGAAGTCATGAGGCCGTAACTGGAACATGCACAAGTTTTCAGAAATTGGTTTACTGGGCCCATATCCCACTTGGGACATTTTGGAAGCCCCCCACTGTAAATTACCCCATAATAGTATATATTTATGAACAGTAGATTAAGAACGATTAAGATTAAGAAAAAATGAAATAATTTTTTGTAACTGGCAACTGTAAGAAAGTCCTTAAAACAGTTGCCAATGCACAGACCGGGCTTATCAGGGCAACCAGAACAGTAAAATACTGTGTCCTTCCTGTGCCCTTTGGCGTAACACACCCTGCACCATTTCTGTGTTTTAGATTTTTTGGAGGTTGGAGAAAATTTGAAAGGGAAATGTTCTTCCTGAATTATCACTGAAGGGCCTTGTTCAGCTGGAGCCAAGATTTCCTTGTGTAACATAAACTGAAAAGATAAAAAATTTTTGGCAGGGTGTATTTTTAAAAAAATCCACCACCCCCCCCATATGCCTATTTTAGGCCTTGATGCAGGTTGGCTTTCTCTGGACCTGTGTTTTGCCCCGGACAGGAACAGTGGCATCATCATGAATTGTGCTTAACATGCACACCCTCTTGTCCTATATTTTACAGCCAAAAGCTAAGGATGCCCCAATTTTTTCCCTAATCTGTTTTGGGACCCCTATTCTGTTCTGCCTTATGGTGCCACAGGCCAAGGTGTCCATGCAAAACAACAACTTGAACAAAGGGACACTTGTGTAATAGTTGTCCATGTACAAGTGGTACCCTTTGTTCAGTAAGGAGCAAACAAGGTCCCAGACAATTTTTTCACTTATGCCCAGATGGTCTGGGCAACCTGGTGGGTCAAGCTTGGCATCTTTCCCCTCATAAACCCAGAAGGAATATGTATAGCCACTACTGCTCTCACATAATTTATAAAATTTTACCCAATACCGGGAGCGTTTAGAGGGAATGTATTGCTTGAACCCTAACCGGCCTTTACATTTCATTAGGGACTCATCAATACTAATTTCTCGCTGGGGGATATAAATTGCAGCAAATTCAGTTTGGAAGTGAGAAAAAAGGGGGCGAATTTTAAAAAGCCGGTCATATGTGGGGTCATCTTTGGGAATGCACTGGGTATTGTCATTGAAATGTAAAAAGCGGAGGAGGAGTGCATACCATCCCCTGTGCATGGTGTTGGAGAAAATTGGGGTTGAAATAATGGGGTCTGTGCTCCAGTACGACTTAAAAGTGGGCTTTTTTATTATCCCCATTATCATGGTGAGTGCCCAGAATGTTTTTAACTCGCATACATTTACTTGTTTGCTTTGACTTTATTTCTAAATTCCTGGGCAGCGTAAACTAACGCCTCCCAAAACTCATTGCCCATGAACAGCTCCATAAAGTGGCTTGGGGTATAGTCTGTGATATCCGGATGAATGCCGGAATTGGCAGTGAAGGGGGAAACGTCTGGAAAAGTGCCAGCTGCAGGGATCCACTCATCAGAGGGATCAGGAGTAGTAGTAGAAGAAGCAACACGGCTCCTTTTAACTGGGGGTGCAGCATCATCAGAGCTGCTGGTAAACTGGGCCGCATCAAAATCTGACGCAGTGTCAGTGGCAGAGTCTGACCCCAACATTTTATATGCCTCTTCCACCGTATAAAACCTATCCATATTTTTTTTTGCCCTACCTAACCCTAGACCCTAACCCTAATCCCTAACTAATCAATTCCCCACTAACTAACGCACAGCCACCCACCCACAATTAAAAAAAAGAATTAACCCCTTAGGGTCAAATACTGCTGATCAGAATACTGATCAGCAGTAAATAATATAAAAAAATATAAAAATTATTTTTTTATTTTCTTTAATAGAAATCTCTCGGGACTCTCTGCAACGTGTTCTGAAAAGCCCTGTTGCATAAATAGCGCAGGGCGGCATGTAGTTGTGGGGATAGGAGATTGGGTTCAAATAAAGGTCACCTATTAAAGTCTATAGCAGGTTCAAAAGTTCAAGTAAAAGTAAAAAATTGCTGAATTATACAACTGCAATTTTCTGGTGTGCGCTCGCACCGCTGAGTGGTTTGCCGCCTTCGCCTCGCCTCGCAAAGCTGCGCTATAAATACAGGGGGAGAGAGGGACAACGCTTAATGCCACAAGGCGAACTGCAGGCTGAGGTACTAACCTGTTAAAGGCTGGTGATCTTAGTTACGCAGGAGAGCCGCGGGTGAAGATGGAACTTCTGCTTGAAAAGCTCCCACCCACCCTACCCCTTTTTACATGTTAAAAAAAAAAGTTTTTTGTCGTGTGCTTTTATTAGAGTTAAAGTTATCCCTTATATGGATGAACTGGTACAGAGTTGGTTTGCCTTCCGGCTTTTAGGGCGGTCGGCTTCGTATATGTATATATTTTTGGTGTATATTATATGAAGGTGAGACTCTGGGCCAAGAGTTTCGTTGAATAAATATGTTATGGTTTAAACATTAGTTGTAAAGCTTAACCCCTTCAGGACCGGGATTTTGATACTAACGTGTCGCTAAAGGACCGGAGCCGTTTTTGTGTTTTTGCCATGTCTTTCTTCAACTGTAATTTCTCTCTTATCAATTGGTGCACCCACACAAATCATATATTGTTTTTTTCAGCACAAGTAGGGCTTTCATTTGAAACCATATTAAGCTGGGTATTACATTGTTTTGTTTGAAATAAACTGGAAAAAGTGGGGAAAAAATGAAAAAAACGCATTTTTTTACAGTTTTGTATACATACAAATTGTACACACATTGAACCAATGGGAAAAAATTATCCCAAATATATTCATTAACTTGTCCTGATTTGGAAACCACCCAACATGGCCAGGATTTTTATCTATTTTGACCAGTATAGGGCATATATTGCAAGGCATGCATCACGTTTTTGAAATGTAATTTTTTTCAAATTTGGCATGGTAGTCTAATAACTGCAATATATGTCACAGATACTGATTATCCCCCAAAATTATATGTTTATGAACAGTAGATAAGTCAAGGTGTACAACTAGGGTCATTTTGACACTTTTCAAACAGGGATTTTATCGCCAATTGCTGCCAAATTTTGAGGTATTTTTATATTTTTTTGTTTTTTTTGCATATGTTGCAATGTTGCTTTAGATTTTATATTATATTTTGTATAGAATATGTGCAACTGCAGAAAAAAACACCAAATTGTGTTCACCAACATCCACCGGTTCCAACAAGGCCTCACATGCATGGTTCATGCATTTTTTGAGGAAGCTATGAGGGCAAAACTAGAACATGCGCATTTTCGTTTTCACATTTGGAATTTTCAGAAATTGGTTTCCTGGGCCCATATCCCATTTGGGACATTTTGGAAGCCCCCCACTGTAAATTACCCCATAAAAGTATATATTTATGAACAGTAGACAAGTCAAGGTGTTCAACTAGGGTAGTTTTGACAGTTTTCAGCTAGCCATTTCTTCACTGATGTCTGCCAAACTTCACAGGGAAATTATTTTATTGTGTTTTTAACGCATACATTTCAATGTTGCACCATAAGTGCAACAGTGGAAGAAAACACCACATTTTGTTCACCAACATCCCCCGATTCCAACAAGGCCTCACATGCATGGTTCATGCATTTTTTGAGGAAGCTATGAGGGCAAAACTGGAAGATGTGCATTTACATTTTTTTAAATATTTTTTTTTTATCAGATTGCTTGTAAGTGACAGGTTTAGGCCGCTGACATCAATCAGGGAGACCGATCAATAATCAGCGACTTAAAATGTCACCGACAAGTGATCAGGTAATAATTATTATTTTTTCATTTATTAATAATTTGTGTTTTTTCATAATTACCCTAGATGACCCCTCTCTCTTTGTAGAGCAGGGTCATCTGTGGGCTGCCATAATGATCCGATCACTCCTATTGGCCAGGAGTGATCTGATCAGCCCAGCCCAACATTTGACCTGGAAGCACCCTGGACTTTCAGGTCAGTGCTGTTATTTTTTTTATTATTGTTATTTTATGAATTTTTTTAACTCTTTCAATGCTGATGCTCCATTGAAGCACAGCATTGACTGATATTTAGTCCCCACAAGCTTGTGGGGACTAATATTAACCCCTGCAATGCTGCGATGGGGGTCATACACAATCGCAGCATTGAAGGGGTTAATCGAGCAAGAGGGAGGTGGGGGGGCTGGTCTCCACACTCATGTGGAGACCAAAGAACCCTGTCTCCCTGTCCCTGAATCTGCCTCTGGCAGCTGGGACACAATCTCCAAAAGACTGGAGATTGCAGTCTTATAGGACTGATCAAAGGACTTCTGGGGGCTCATTTTTGCTGTTGCTGGTCTGCCTGTTCTTCCAGGCAGACCACCAGCAGCAGAGCCCTCTACAAAATGGGAAATAACCCCTTCAATGCCGCAATCGCGTACCGAGACTGATAGGTCCCGGTCTATCAGTGACTGTTAACCAGGAAGTACCAGGTACGTCCCGGTCCTGAAGGGGGTTAATAAAAGTCCACGGCCTGGTTATTCCAAATCAATGTGTTTATCTTTATTTCTAATATTTTGGTTATAAGGTTACATTATATGGTTACAATATCCCTTACAACTACATGTCTCTCTCCAACTCACAACCACGAGTGAGGAGGAGGGAGACATTGTATCTGTCAATATACAAAAGCATGCACGTGATTCGCTTTTAAAACGATCACGTGCATGAATTTGACAGCGATTGGCTGCTACACGATCGCTTGGGTCGCCCAGCGGTCAGTAGCAGCCAGCCCTTCGCGATCCTGGCATCCAGTGCGACGCGGGACCGCTTATTGGTGGCGACGTACCTGGTACGTCCCAGTCTACCGGTGACCTGTGACCAGGAAGTACCAGGTTACGTCCCGGACCTGAAGGGATTAAAAGATCCTTGATTCCTCTAGCCATCCTCTCCCCTAGTACTGCAGCCCCCTCTTCATTTTTGTAAGCGTAGTCATGAACATTAACCCCTTCAATCCCAGGGGTTTTTGGTACCTCAAAGCCCAGAGCAATTTTGCCCTTTTTGGAGTATGTCGGTTTAGCGATTATTCTCTGTTCCTGTTAATAGTGTACCCATGTAAACTATATATGGTTTTTTCAAGGAGAGATAGAGCTTTCGTTTGATACCATAGTTGGATAATTAGCTGAAAATTGAGAATGAGAAATTTAGTAAAAACTAGCGAAGATTAGAAAAAAAACTATTTTTTTTTTACATTTTCCCTCTGAATCCTCAGAAAATTAGGTAAAGTGATGGAAAATCCCCTCCAAGTTTATCAATTCAGGTGTCCTGATTTCAGAAATACCTAATTTATATAGATTTTCCAGACTTTCCCAGCACCAGGGAGCATACTATTAGGTGTACAATTTTGTATAATTTTTATGCCTATGGCTTAACCGGTTTGGGGGTTGTGAACGGGGGCAGGAGGGTTATACTGGCTAGATGTTATGCTAGGGCAATGGGATGTAAGGTTTTTTTAAGAATTTTTTTATTATCTTTTTTTATATATATTTTTTTTTAATTTTTTTATTTTAATTTTTTTTACATTTTTTTGTATTTTTTATATATTTTTTTTACACAGTAATGGTAAGAGGTCCTCCTAGGGACCTCCTGAACATGCCAGTGATGTCACAGTGACATCACAGCTCACATTATAATTTTTTTTAGTATTATTTATATTATTATTTTAATGATTTATTTAATATTATTTTTTTAATGAATTAACTTTTTTTTCCATCTTTTCTCTTTCAGGATGGGAGGGGGAGTGAGAGAGATGGTTTCTCACTCCCCTCCCCGCGATCCCCCTGCACCGATCACACTGTGATCTCTATGCAGGTCCTCACAGACCTGCATAGAGATCGTAGCGTCTCTGTGCCTCATCGGAGGGCAGGATATCCCCGCAGGGGATATCCTGTCCTCCGATCACCTTCCGGGTTACGTCAGCAGTGACGCAACCCGGAAGGGAATGCCCGATCGCGCGTTTGAAACTGCGCGATCGCGCGATCGGGCAGTTTACCGGTAACAGCTTACCGGCTTTCATGCTGGAAGCTGTTACAGGCGATCGGACAGCAGAAAGCCGGCAAAACCGGCTTCTGCTGTCAGTGGGGAGTCCAGGCTATCAAACGACAGCCTGGTCTCCCGTGCAGCGGCAGGGATGTGTCTCTGACGCTGCACAAAGGGCTGGACGTACCGGGACGTCCATAGGGGTTTCTTTGTGGGCGTTTTTTGGACGTCCCGGTACGTCTATAGGGGAACGAAGGGGTTAACATCTACCATCCTGAGGCCTGTAGCGTCAGAAATGTTACTTGGGTTTTTTGCAATTTCTCTGAGTATTGCACGGTCTGACCTTAGAGGGTAAATATGCTGGGACGTGCACTCCTTGCAAGATTGGCAACTGTCCTGAATGTTTTACACTTTTTAATTATGACTTAAATTTAATTGTTTGGAAACAGCCTTATAAAACTTCACAGATTGAAGGGCAGCAATAATTGCTTCTCTAAGATCATTGCTATTGTCTGCTCCATGGTATTGTTAACACACACCTTAATGCTCCAGACCACCAAACTGCTAAAATCTCCATTTTGTGGAATAAATCATGACCGTGTAATGACATGTGTTGTACATTACCTAGTGTGTTAGACCTGCTGACAGATTGTGTCCTAATATGCGAATACAGTGGATATAAAATGCCAGGTTCTTGTGGTGTTATAGAATGAGACAAAGATAATTCATGTCAGAACTTTTTCCACCTTTAATGTGACCTTTAATGTGAACAATTGCAAAACAAGCAGAAATCTTTGAGGGGAGGGGGGACCTCACAATAACTTAAGTGTGCCCACCCTCTTATAACTGGGGCTGTGCTCAGAATTAACCAATCACATTCAAACTCATGTTAAATAGAAGTCATTACATACCTATCATTTAAAGTGACTGATTAATTACAAATAAAGTTGGACAGCAAAATTGATGAAAACTGACCAGGGAGGGCTTACAAGAGACCGACTGCAACATTAAAAAAACCGTAGGAAGGTCTGGCAAGTACTGGCTGTGCGCTACATCTGACAAGCTCCCATATTCTTCATATGAATGGGCTATGGGGTAGTGTGGAAGCCAGAAGCCCTTTCTTACAAAGAAAAACATCCAAGCCCGGCTGACGTTTGCAAACACAATCAAGTCCCCCAAAACCACGCAGGAAAATGTGTTACAGTCTGATGAAACCAAGGTTGAACTGTTTGGTCATATTTCGAAAAAGGTATGTTTGACGCAAAACCAACACTGCACAGCACCCAAAGAACACCACACCCACAGAGAAGCATGGTGGTGGCAGCATCATGCTTTGGGGCTGTTTTTCTTTATCTGGAACTGGGGCCTTAGGGTAGAGGGAATTATGAAGTTTCAAACACCAGACAATTTTGGCACAAATCCTTCAGGTGTCCGTTCGGAAGATGAAGTTCACCTTTCAGCACGACAACGTCCCACAGCACACATCCAAATCCACAAAAGCATGGCTTCACCAGCAAAAGAATGTTTTGGAATGGCCCAGCCAGAGCCCAGACCTGAATCCAATTGAACATCTGTGGGGTGATCTGAAAAGGGCTGTGCACAGAAGACTTGTAGAGCTTATGGAAAGAAAAGTGGGCATATATTGCCACGTTAAGATGTGCCATGCTAATAGACTATTACCCAAAAAGACTGACTGCTGTAATAAAATCAAAAGGGGCTTCAGCAAAGTATTAGTTTAATGGTGTGCACACTTATGCAGCCAGGGTACTGTGCCCCCTCAAAGAATTCAGTTTGTTTTGCAATTGAATTGTTCACGTTATAGGTCACATTAAAGGTGGAAAAAGTTCTGAGATGATTTATCTGTCTCATTCTATAACACCATAAGCACCTGGAATTTTAACAGGGCTGTTATAGCCACTGTATATGTAAACCAGAGAATTTAAAGAGGGTGTTTTCACAAAACTGTATACCAGGAATTGTAAATTTAAATCTGAAGTATAAGTCATGGGAAAAAAACCCCACGAAACAAACTTCCACAATCTTTAAAAATGGCTGGTAGAAGAATACTAGTACTTTAAGTACACAAAAATATATGGTTTGAGGGGGATAAATTGAATAGGCCGACTTGAAAAGACTGGTGCTTAACAGGTTAAACTTGACAAAAAATAAATGAAGCGTGACAGGGTGTTCAGGTGAGAGCATTTCTCTTTAAACTGTATAATAGAATGAAACAAGTGCATGGTATTTGTGGGAGTTGCTGCCTAGAGTTGGTATGGCGTAGGTTGGGCTTTAAAGCAGTATGACCTTGGGACAAAGATAGACTGTCCAAAAGTAAAGCAACATCAGACTACCAAATACTTATTTTTTGGTTTTTTTATTATTCACAATAACTCATTTATGTCACTGGGGAGGCTGTTGTCCACGGCCACGGCCAAACCCTCCTCTCTGTGGGAGGAAAAAAAAAAAAAAAAACATGCATGAGGCATATATCACATTAACTGAACATATTAAGCCACACATTCCTCTGCTAACTGTACAGTGCTACTGCAGACAGATAACATGTCAATTTATTAAATTGTACTTACAAACTGAAATTCTGTTGCTGCACCAGCTCCAGCTTCTGCCTTCTTATCAGCACCAGCTGTGGAACATGTGTTTTTAAACAGAACTGTTGAACATTTTTCTTCACATGAATCTATCATTTATTTATAAAATAACATTAATCAGGGACTGCACTGTTGCGTGTAAGTCCATTCCCACCAGGACAAATGACAAGTGTCTTTTTGCCCTTCATGTCAGTCTGTTATCCAATTGCAGCCCAGCCTCTCCCTACTCTTACCTACCACCTCTTTAAAAAAACAAAAAAAAAAAAAAAAACACAAGCAGTGCTGAATTCCTACAGGGGCATGAGGGGTTAGGCTGTGAGCTTGGTCCCCACCTTTTGACTGCTGGGGCCAAGATATAACTTTTTAACTGTCTGTAAATACCCTGACCAGATCTCTTACCCAGGGGCACATTGTAGATATAGCGCCAAGTGAAGTAAAAGGGAGTAAGAGGAAGGCGAGAAGGAAAAGTGAAATTGCGGACAGGCAGTAGACATGGACATGAAGGAGGGAGTAAGGGAAGAGCGAAAAATATGCAATTGTAAGAATAGGGATATAGATATATATATATACATACATACAAGAAGTTGGAACATTTGAACTGTTGCTGTACTTGAAATAGTCACTTACATGGTGGGAAGCCATTGAAACAAACACTTGGTAACTACAGCCCGGGGCCTTTAGTTAAGTGTCCAGAAGCCCTTTCCTTACAAGAGGTTTTAAAGTGGTTTCTACCCAATAGCTTTCCCATTACGGCTTTACTATTCTACTGAAAAATCATCAATAGAAACTTACGTTGAGCAGCACTGCGTCTGTATGTGTCTCTATCAGCCTCACCACCACGTGACAGCCGTGCTGGGCGCTCACCCTCTAATCCTGTGAAGGGGACAGAGCAAGTTAGAAAGAAAAACAAAACATAAGAATTTCAAAAATAGACATGGGGTCTATCACTCAGCCCCACAGGCCACCTCCGACTATAAAGCTTACAAACACAGCATTGGGAGTCTCCCAGTGCAGAAGAGGAACCCTTTATCTAGATAAAACTAAGTGTATATTGAGCCTTCTAACAAATCACCTGTATCCCAGAGCCTGTCAGTCCACACAAAGCACCGTTTGGTTAACACAGGAATGTGCAAGACTAAAGATCTACTGCTTGCATATTAATCCATGTTGAAAGTGTATTTGTTAGCAACTATGCAATCATGTCATCACAAATTCTATTAAATATGTACTTAAAGCAACCATGTCTCGCCAACATTTTTAAGATATATGTTCCAGTGATGTAGCAGGCTAAGATATAAAATATTTCTTGCAGTTAGATCATTACAGTACCCATGAAACTCAATGGTGGTGTTTCAGACTTCAGTTCCCCTGAGAAACAAACATGCAAAGTGTTTACTCACCTTTAGGGCGGGGCCTGCCAGTTTCAGGGCGACTCCTTCTTAGGGTTGCAGGAACGATCTCTGGGGGCAAGTGCAGGAAATCACGCAGGTACTGTATACCTTCGTTGGTCAGGTACCAATAGAAGTGTCGCCAGGCAAACTGCTCTTTGACATAGCCACGAGATTTAAGGGACTAGTTGGAAAAACAAGGGAGGGAAGGTTTGTAGGCTGTAAATATAGCTACATTTTACAAGGAAAACACCTACTACCTGTGGTGAAGTTTTCCCAGATAGATTTTGGGGGCTTTACAAAGATGTTAATTTACTAAAAGATGAGCACTCAAGTTTCAGCTACCTAATTGTTCATTATGGGCCAAGATTGTCATGTCCAACAAGAAGGATGAGCTGTCCCTGCATAATAGCATCAAAGTAGTCTCACAAACCTTCACAAAAAACATTCACAAAAAAGTGCCAATATAAAGCATTAACACTTTTGCTAGCTAGAAGTTATCTGGACCATATAATGCTTGTTTATGCATACATGACATTTAAGCAATTGCATGAGGATTTTACACACACACACTGTAAGCAGACAAGGAGAGCCCTCTTCTGTGCCAGTAGGCGTAATGCATGTTAACTTGTATATTGAGAATTGTAATGTTCGTTTTATCAATTCCAGTTATAATAGAACTAGAGCAGGATTGAGAATCAAAGAATAAAGAATACCAATACTGCTGGAAAGAGGAAAGGGGCACAAAACCAGATAAATTGATGGAAATACTGGAATTCAAAAAAACAAACATCTCATACCTGCATGGCCTTCATAACGTGAAGGTTGGGCACATTTTTGTCAGCCAACTCCGGATGCTTTGGCATATGAACATCCTTTTTGGCCACCATTACGCCCTCCTTAAAGAGGAGCTCATAGATGGCAATACGGTCCTTCTTGGGCATCAACATCTGTTATAACAATGTAAAGAAATTTATAAGCCACTCACAAGTCATCTGGACACCAAACACATCATCTCAG
Source organism: Spea multiplicata (assembly GCA_009364415.1). Taxonomy (NCBI): domain Eukaryota; kingdom Metazoa; phylum Chordata; class Amphibia; order Anura; family Pelobatidae; genus Spea; species Spea multiplicata. The sequence goes on from VKOC01004301.1 coordinate 15,645, forward strand.
GGTTTTTTTTTTTTTTTTTTTTTTTTTTTTTTTTTTTTTTTTTTTTTTTTACACGCACAGTACACAATTACCAGTTTAAAATTCATATAGTCCACAAGCCAGCACTATAGTAGTTTGTAGACCGGTTAAAGATAACATAGTGTAATACCACAAATCCCAGAACGCTGTGAATACTCGAGTAGCGGCCCCAGACGCAATCGCAATTATTCGTTAAAGCAAAAACCTACCATATGACATATGCCCAGCAGTCACACGCCAAATATGTATAACAGTCAGCCGCTACAGTTCTTCACTTAATATTAGACGACGGAAGACAATGTCACGTTGACCACTCTCATGGAACAACAAACCACCAAAACCAATTTTTAAAACGAATCCCCAAGCAGCACCTGCAGATCAACAATACTAATGCATCCGTAGATCAGCAGCATAGGCGGCTGCGGCCTACGTCCACTTCTTAAAACAATCTCAGCAAAGAAAGTCACTACTCTACAATATAAACTAAACAGATATATCTGCGTCTTTTCCAGCACAATTAATAAACCCAGTAGATCGGTGCTAGCAGGATGACTTGGATTTTCAACAGATTACAGAACCCGTTGATCCCTCACCTCAGCGGCTTCTTTGGCGGCCTGAGCAGGAAAGGAAGGAGTTTGCGCAGAGCAGCCGGATTTCCCTTCTAAGGCAAGGGCCCCGGAATAGTCGTCCTTGGTAGTGCCTGCGTGAAAAGAAATTGAATGCCGTATTCTGTTTATGTCGAAAATATTTTTACTTTAATTATTAGTGCAGAGAATAGCAGCTCTGTAGATAACTATCCCTTCTAAAGAGTGACTAACCGGTTAGAGATCGAGGCTATTTTACACCTTCAACCCTTATTTTCGTTCTATAGAGTGAGTAACCCTTTAGAGATCGGGGCTATTTTACACCTTCAACCCTAATTTCTGTCTATTGTTAATAACAATTAAAAACTATTTTTTTGTGTGTAATTGCTTAGTATCTTTTTTTTCCCACTGACTTCGTTCCACTGCTCAATTAATTTTTAGCAACATCCCCCGAGTGGTGTAATAAACCACATTCATAGGATTTTATTTTTTTTCTAGGTAAAGCATTCTATTGCCGAGCAAAAAGAAAGGTTAACTTAGATTAATTCATCGTTTAATCTTTCCCTAGAGGTAGTTATCTCAATGATGAAATGAACAATAAATTCGATTTTCCAATACATTATGCAACTTTGAAAGAAGCTTTAGATTAGGGATAGGTTGTTGCAAAGTGAATAGAATGGTCAGGCATGTCCAAACTTTTTTTTGAAGCGTGCCAGATTTGATGAAGTGAACATGTGCGAGGGCTGACCGCTTTGCCTGACATTCTTTGGACCATTTAAATGAAATGCAAAGTTAATTGGGCAACTTATCTGTGGGGCCTTATCAGTCCGGAACACGGGCCGCAATTGGCCCGCGGGCCGGACTTTGGACATGCCTGCTTTAGATGATTTCTTATTTATTGGTAATGCTGAGAGTTAACATCTTTACAGTTTCTTGGTATTGAGATGTATACGGTTTAGATCGCATAGAGATAAGATCGATACAGTTTATAATTGGTGTGGTTTTAAAAGCTGAAGAAAGTGACAGTAAATAGCTTTCATTTATTAGCGGGGTTACTAAACTTTGCTACAAGAGTGATTCCTATGGGTAGGTTTTTTTCTAGGCATTTGAGAAAGTCTATTGCTAGAAAAAAGAACTTAATCATAGAATTAGGGTTACAAAACAAGTTGAGGTTTCCAATGCGTGGAACTTATTTCTTAAAAAAAATTACAGCAATTTCACAGGGCAAATTAATTGACGATGCTGTGGATTTTATTTTTTCTGATGCTGCAGGGGCATTGTTATATTTTGGCAAGGTAAATTGGCCCAAGAATGGTTTGACGCTGGATGAAATAAAAAAAGGATCTTGCTAAAATTGTTTCCTTTGGTGGTTCCTCTAAAATTTTGGAGACACTTGTGGGATAATAAAATATTATTATTATTAAAATGGGACAATATGGGAGTGGTTTGGGTTATTAACATACCTGGGAACTTGTGGTCTCCGGCTACCTGGAGCCTACCCTTGGGGTTGCGCCCAGGACTGATGCCCACTGATGTAGGTAGGCAGTCCCGCTGGTGTTGTGGCAAACACCCTCATTTAAAAGAGAAATGGGTGGGGAGTCGAGCGTGTCAAGATTTGGGTGCCGGACTGGTGAAGCAGTACTTCTACCTGAGTTCTCCAGGCAAAACTCAGAGAGTTCCCAGGTATGGTTATTAATGCATTAAAGGTTAAATCCTTGCCAGTTATTAATTTATTGAGGTGTCTGGTTTATTTATCAAACTTACACTAGTATTGACCACGCTCCTCTGGGTGCCACAACATGGAAGAACTCACTTGAAGTCCAGGCTTGGTGCTCAGCAAATCAAACGAGCTGGTGCCTATCTGGGAAAAGCCAAAATGAATGCAACAGTCAGAAGTAAAATCAAAAACAGAAAAACTTAATTCGCGCCCTTAGACAGCAACAGTGACAAAGGCTTCTGCTGGATCTGACCTCATGCGTGATGCTTTTTCCACCTTTGTGCTTTCTCCAAGGCAGTCTGATTTGCGGGTAAAGTAACAACCCTTTAAATACTCAAGTTTAATCAAGGACGCAAGTTTTTCCATTTTTTATTTTACCTCACTGACTGTTGCTTTAATTTCCGCTTTTCCCGGGTCTGGTTTATTTATGTCTAATAACATATGGCTGAAAACTAAACATGTCCCAGGTAAGAAGAATGTTATCGCTGACGCGCTGTCAAGCTTTGATTTCAAGCTTTTCAGAATGCTGGTACCTCAAGCGGAGAGAGAAAGGTTGGCGGTTCCACAGAGCTTCTGTGAATTGACTTCATCCAGGTAAGTTTATTAATTGCTAGATCTCTGTCTACTTAGGAAGCCTACCGGAACGCATGGAAGTTGTGGTCATGCTTTACAAATAGTAAGGATGTTGATGAGCTGAATGCCAACATCGAGATGGCTTGAAAATGTGTTTTGGATTTAATGACAAAAGGTTTTTTACAGTCTTTTCAGTGTCTTTTTTTATTGCCCAGTAAGTAATATATGTTTAAGGATTTTTTAATTACACAATCACAATCAGAATCCAGAGACGAGGTCAACAATCCAAATTAATACCAGAAGAGCACGGATCAGGAGCCGAATCAGAGAGACAGGAACGAGGTCAACAATCCAATTAATACCAGAAGAGCACGGATCAGGAGCCGAATCAGAGAGACAGGAACGAGGTCAACAATCCAAGTCAAATGGAGCAGTCAGTCACAATCAAATGCACAAGCAAGTAGCAAAATACACCAACCAAGGGTGGCCCAGAAGAGGAAGTCCAGGTTTAACCCCTTCAGGTCCAGGACGTACCTGGTACTTCCTGGTCACAGGTCACCAGTAGACCGGGACGTACCAGGTACGTCTTCCTCAAAAACCGCCCCCCTCACAATCGTGAGGAGTCTGGGCAGACCAGCACAGCCTCTCTAAGCCCGCCACCAAGTGATTCTGTAGGCTGAAACCGTGATTGCAGAAAAACCTGCAATCGTGTTTTCAGCTGCCACAGGCAGCTTCAGGGAAGGGGGTGGTGTGTTGAATGGGTCACAACACCCCCCTGCTGCCTGATCGCTCCATGAGAGCGTCAGTGCAGCGTTAACCCTTTCAATGCCGCTCTGCTGCTGGTGGTCTGCCTGGAAGCCCAAGCAGACCAGCAACAGCAAAAACAAGCCCCCACAAGTCCTTTGATAAGTCCTGTAGGACTGATCAAAAAGACTCCTCCCCTACAATCTCCAGTCTATGGGAGATTGTGTCCCAGCTGCCAGAGGCAGCTTCAGGGACAGGGAGGCAGGATTCTTTGGTCTCCACAAGAGTGTGCACACTCCAGGTTTGTACTAGAAACACATGCAGCCCCTCATTTGAGTTTTTGCAAATGTATACTTTTTGTGCCATGATTTAACTTCTTACGTAAGCAGTAATGCCACGTCAAGGCTTCAACTCTAATTACTGACCATTCACACGCCTTCCATATCTCCATTCACTCGCAGAAGCACACACCATACTTTCCCCTTACAATCCCAAAGCAATTATGGTAAAGGGAGAAAAAAATCACTTTTACAGCAAAAATAAGTTTTACAGTAAAAATGCAAGGAGCTCCAGGGATGATATGGTTACTCACGTACTGCACGGGCTACATGGCTGATTTTAATAATATTTGCAGTTAATTTACAGTTCATCAAGATTTCAAAAGTTGCCTCCCTCTACCATTGGTTAAAATTTAGTATCGGCCATTTTTAAAAAGGGAATGTGACTTTTCATAGCTATATGATCACTGTGGTAACATTGGCTACCACAGTGATCATTTAGCTAGAATACTTAAACTTTTTTTTTTTAAAGTTAAACTAGTTAATGTTTAGATAATTTAATTTGGGGGTCTCTGGGCAATTTTGATCTTTATTTATCTGCCTTTAGAGTCCCCCAAATCATTTTTTTTAACTTTTATTTACATTTTCATTTTTTTAACTTAATATCTTTTATTATTTGTTCACATGCATTATACCGTTAGAAAGGTGAGGCGATTACCTTTCCTACGGTATATGTTGGGGGTCTGTAGCTGCTTAGATGCCTGAGATACAGGCATCTAAGCAGCATGCCCCCATACCTCTTTAACTGAAAATTGCCAATTTTCAATAAAGTTGCGTGGTGACGTCATCGCGTCATTACGCGTGACATCACCGGGTGGATCAGGTGGCCCCGGTGATGCCCTTCAATGTGAGGGGCAGATCGCCGGGGTAGGTGGTGATGGAGGTCCACAGACCCCCCATCAAGGTAGAGTAGTGCTGCCGACGCATCGTTGCCGTCAATAGCAACCTGAACTGGGACTGCCGAGCGACGGCACCATGCCTTCGTTAGCAGGTCAAGGAGTTTAATAATGCTTCAATGAAGCCCTACTTTGCTGAAAAAACAATATATTGTGATTTTGTGTGGCTGCCATTGAACTACCACCAAGATAAATTACAGTTGAAGAAAAACATGGCAAAAACACAAAAACGGCTCCGGTCCTTTAGTGACACCTTAGTATCAAAATCCCGGTCCTGAAGGGGTTTAATAGGGAGAGGAGGAGGCGGGTCCTGCATGAAGAGGTCACCCAAGGTTATAACGAGATGTAACGTGCAATAATACATTTTGACCACACTGTGTCGCTATGCTACTTGTTTACTGCGGGGTCGGCCATGCAGTGAAGACGCAGACCGGGTAGCGGTGGTACTCGCTGCACGGGAAGCCGTCTGAGGAGGAAGCGTCGCGGGAGCGGCCACAGAGTGGGACCGGAGAGGCAGGTAAGTCCTTACATAAAGTAGCAGATGCAAACCAGGGTATAGTGCAACAGCAAAGGTTTTATGCCACAGTGTAATAATAAAAGACAAAAACAGTACCGTACAGCAATCTGTGGTCTGGGATAGAGAGAATCAGTAAAGTCCCCTAAGCAACCCAAGGTCAAAGTCCAGAGAATCCAAAAACCAAGTATCCAGCAAGGAGGTATGGGAATACAGGAAGGGACTTGAACAATCAAGCAATGACTCCTCCCCCAGCCCTCCTTCTACACCCATAGTCAATGTTGCCCTGTCCATCCCCACTTATCCCGCCCCTGGTCTGTCCTCCTGTGTCATGGGACCACAAAACATGCCCCCTCCCCCGCCATCAGTCCTTTCCCGGTACGCGCCCTGCGTTGCAAGTGACGCGACAGAGGCCGGGGATGCGAGCTGGACATCTTTGCTTCGGTCTGCGGATAAAGATGCCGGTGTCGGTGGAGTCCTCGCCAGGTAAAGATACCTGCGGACAACAGGGAACTGAGGACAGTGGGAAGCATATGTCCTTTTTGAACTACAGAGGCATTTATGACACTGTGTCCCAATATTACAGGAAATTGGTTAATGCATTGATCTGGTCTGCTTTTAACCAGTTTTCAAGTTAGAAGCATTCTGAAAAAGTGTTTATTGGCTCTTGGTTAAGAGAATTATTGGCAGAGAATTATTCAACTCATTCTTTCAGAATCCGTGCAGCAATGGAAGCTGCTTGATAAGGTTTACAGAAATCAAATTTTAAAAGAATTGGGAGAGGGCAGTCCTAGCATCTAGTTTAAGATTTATGTAAGACCTAACCTACTGTAGACTCTAATGATTTTTTCTTTTAGATCGACATCCGAAAGTTGGATTGTTGGATATGCATTTATTTACTGGGCTCAGAGGGGGATGGAAATAAGAAGATTTGGAGAAAACCTCTGGTTTTAAAATGATGACTTTAAGTTATGTTGGTTAAGAATCCAGGGGTAGGGTTTTTGTCAAATGTAAAGTGTAACGTATGCTAGCACCAAAGGCATTCACCGCAGGAGATCTTCAGAATAAGGAATCACCAGGAACTGAGGATGATCCCAACAGTGAGGAAGCCGCCGTGATAGCTGAGAATGGTAGATACTGAGCTGAAGCAGCGAGGTGCAAAAGCAGCAGCAGATATATGAACCAAGCCGGATTCGATACACGAATGCATTAGTCAGACAAGCCAGGGTTCAGGTACACTAAACGGGTAGTCAGACGACAGTGGTCGGATACACGATGCGGGAGTCTGCCAAGCAGGGGTCAGGTACACGATGCAGGTAGTCAGCAAGGCCAGGTCGTCAGGTACACTAAACGGGTAGTCAGACGGGCCAGGGGTCGGTAACGATAGTCTCAGGCAGAGGTACAAAATCAACAGGCAAGAGGGTAGTCAGGAAATCCAATGGTCAACCAAATAGTAACAAAGCAAACTCAAACTTCAATTCAGAGATAAGACCAAAACAGGGTGCCTGTGGACAGATCTGCAGGGGTTTTGAATCTGGCGCCACTTAAAACCACGCCCCCAACAGAGCATCAGGGGCGTGCCCTAAGACGTCCATCTGACTCACGGCTCCAGCCGTGAGAATTGGCTGCGCCCCCAGTGGAGACCGGCGAACCGGTAAGTAAACCTCTCTGGGGATTCCTAAGGCAGCGAGCAGTTTTCATTCTGATCTCTGCCGAATCCCCAGACCTTCCTTCCTGCTTCCTGCACCGGCGATCAGGTTGCGGATCGCCAGTGCAGGAACTCCGGGCCCCACTGCACTTACGTGCGGACGTCCGCCCGCCGGAGCCCGAGCTCTCCAGCTCGGGTCTCCATGACCCGCGAGCGGATCGCCGCACACGAGACCCCGGGACCGCGACATAAAGTATTGTTTTTGAATATGCAAATGTTTTTCTGTGGCCTAATGTAATTATTATCCATTGTGCTAGTAATGACTTTTCAGTGAGGCTGTAACCATATGGCCTGTATGTGACATTTCGCGCATTTGTGCCGGCCATTTTGATTACTGGCAATAGCATTACAATGAGTTGTGCTAAGCATTTTTATTATTGGCAGTGGCCATTTTGGGCATGGGTGTTAAATCTTCAATTACCAGAGACCTGGCCAGGATAAAAATTAAGGTGGATTTAGGGAAACTCTAGCTTTCCTTGCTGCACAATGCACGTAGGAATGATCCAGGCACTGTATCATGACCTGGAAAGAAAAAAATCTTACTCAAATGAAGTTCCGCTGGGCCAACAGCATCCTGAACAAAAATACATTTTACCTCCCAAGGTGAGGTTGCACATATCCCCGGAACAATTCCCATCTTCCTATTTTTCAGATAGCCTCCTGACCAAAACCCCACTCTCCCCGAGCAGCTTCTGTAGCAGCTCCAACACAGAATGAGTGCCATAATCTTAAACTGGCAAACTCAGCCTCTACAGTGCATTTCAGAAAACAGATTGTCTTATTTAGTGTGCTATACCAACCATTGCTGGATTTGTAAGAATCTATTCTACGCTAATGTTGTGCTTACATCCGGAATTTTATTTATTGTAACATTTTGGCAATTCTCTGTACTGAACAGTGAAACCTATTTTTTTATATGGATTTTGTATACATGCTCATCTGTTGCACATGTGCCTCCTGTCTGCAAAGATAAATAAAATATATTTTAAAAAATCTATATAAAAAAAAAATTCTTACTATTTTATGTTATAAAAATGGTTATGTCAAACATTTTTTTAAAACTTCCTTTGGGTATCTTTAAAATGAATGTGTAGAATTAAGTATATATTTTTGTATTGAAATCGTCAATTATGATTTCTTTTATAAAAAATGCACAAGTGATATAAGGTGTCAAAGTAAATAAACAAAAAGTATATTTTCTAACCATTAAACCAAGGGCAATAACACATTTTTTATGCATACATGAACATCTTATTTATTACATAACAAATACAGCAATGGGATATGTGTTTTTGTATTTCTCCAATGTTAGCTGAAAGAAAAATCTTTAAAGTCACCTAAAAAAACACCAAATGTGTGTGTAATACTACATAATCACAGGGTCACAACATGCCCCCAAATCATGAGTGCACAAAGAAAATTGTCAAAATTGAACCAGTTATGTAAGCTTTTATTAATAATGCTTGTGTGTTTTTTCCATTTTTTTTAACACGTATCATTTGGATAAATCCTCTCTCTCTCTATACGATAGCCGTCACGATTGAGGAGGGGTCATCAAGTGAATATCATACTGATCATTACCTGCCTCCCCCCTTAATTGGCTTTGCAGCATTTTGAGCTGCAGCAGAGCCTTACTGACACCTGTCCAAGAATCACCTTTGGATTCCAGGTCACTGCTGTTAAAGACTAAAAACACAGTTTTGATGCAACCGCAGCATTATAGGGGTTAACGCTTATTGAGAGATCATGCAGCAGGGCGAGCTATAAAAGTACCCTGCTTGAACACCGCAAAGCTACCAATGACAGCTTGGACGCTATAACCAGGAAATCGGCAATCGTAGAGACAATTGCTCTCATAACAGCAATCATATCACATAATCACATGGTAGGAATTTATTTTGGTTTTTTTATCACACAAATTGTGCTTCAGGTGTGCATTTACAGTTCCTAGTATGTCAGTGTCACGGTCCCATCCGGAGTGCGTAGCAGGGGTGCTAGCGGCGGCACGCTCCCATTTGGAGCGCGCTGCCTGAGTACCCACTGCGACGCGATCTCGTGCAGAGCGTGTTGCCGAGTACCCACGGTACTGTCCGGGACGCTTGGCCCGGGTGATCTTGGCTTCACGCTCCGGTTTGGAGTGCATCTCCCAAGTACCCATGGGTGGCGGGTACTCGGCCCTTACCCCTCCAGGGTCGGTGCAGCGTCGCTGTGTTCTCATACATGGTGGTGAAGGAAACCTACAGCACTGCAACACGCCCCCCCCCTCCGATCCCACACCACCGTGGAGGAGACAAAACGTCCATTGGATGTCGTCACGGTTGGGGGCGGGATCTAGAAGGGCAGCTAATTTAAAAACTGAGCACTGATACCTGTTCAGCGCTCAGTTGGCTTACAACTAAGCTGTATACTTACCTGTTACCGACCATCTCATGTTTATTGACCTCGTTGCTCCTGACTCGGATTGCCTGACCATTCTCTGCCCTATACCCGGTACAGACCTTTGCTTGCATATTGACCGCGTTGACCTCTCTGCTCCTGACCCGGATTGCCTGACCATTCTCTGCCTGATACCCGGTACCAACCTTTGCTTGCATATTGACCTCGTTGACCTCTCTGCTCCTGACCCGGATTGCCTGAACATTCTCTGCCTTACACCTGGACTATACCATTTGTTGCACTGTGCTATCAACTCTGCTCCTGCCCAGGAGTCATCCGTACCTGTTGGACATGCCAAAGAGACTGATCCCTTATCCCTTGCATCCTGGTTTCCTCACCTGTGCAAACGTAGTAGTCACTGTCACCCAACATCCCAATATGTGTTCAGAAACATGTCCCGAGTACAGCAATACCAACCATGCATCCGTTTGGGAGGTAAAATGCCACATTTGGGAAGTGCACATTTCTTAACTTGGAGCTTTGACTTATGGTCCTTTTGCCACCATGTCCTATTTGAGACATCTTTAAAGCTAGTCAGTTCAATTTACCCCATCAAATAATTTTTTTGACAACTAGATACCCCACGGTATTTCACATGCCAATATTTAAACCCTTTCCCTACACAAATTTTACCACCAGCCTTTGTCAACATTTGTGGTGTAATGTTCTGTGTTTTTTTTCCTCCACACACATCGTACTTCAGGTATGAATTTACTGCTTCTGGAATATGTCCCTATCAAAAAACACCATCTATTGGAGTAAAGTCATACCCCACATGCATGGGTTTATCTGGTTCTTTGGGGGCTAAAATGCCACATTTAGGAAGTACGCTTCTCCCCCCATTTCGTTCAGACTGTGCCTATGCCCTATCTTTGAACCTGACCACCCCATCAAACCATTCATTTTTTTATTTTTTTTTAAAGTAGACATCCCTTGGGTATTTGAAATGTCATTATTTAAACTCTGCGCCAAAGCCTGTACATGGCAAAATGCATTGCGAGTCCATACATGTACCAGCTTTGTCACAAATGGGATAAAAAGCATATTTGAACCAGCCTCACGCATTTAGGTATTTTTTTGGATTTTGTTTGTACTTAAGACTTCATATGTTGTCCCGTTATGTAAAATTCACCTCACGTTGGCTACCAATGTAATCTGAACTGCTGGGAAAAAAACAAATATATAGCTTTCCATGGGAAGAAAAGAAAAAAAAAACACTTCACAGGAATCATGGTGAAATAAAAGGATATGAAAAATTGTTGAATATCCAAGCTCCTCAGGGGAAAATTTGTCCAGACTATGGCACTCAAAGAGAGAGAGATAACTGTTCCTAACAGCCACTTATGCATAATGCACATTAAAAGGGACACTCCAGCAATTATATGCACTTTAATGCATAAAAGAGCTGCATAGTCCAATGTTTTGTGGTGCCCTTTTTGCAAATGTATTTGCCTCTTCCCCAATAATTTTCCATGCAGGAGATTTATTCTGCCAAAAGAATCTCCCTTCCATGTTACATACTCTGCCAGTTATCTCAAGCACTAGCTTCGTAAATGCTGCTGTGCAGACCCTCAGGCACACCCCACCTTCCCCTCACAGGAGCACTTTCCATACTAGACACATTTTTATTGTATTTCCTCATTTTTCCCAATACACATGGATAAACGGTCAATACAACAGTGGTTCCCTGCTAAAACCTACTACACATGAAGTTTATTATAATCAGTGCTAACAGTACTGCTACTTAACCTTTGACGGATCCAAAAGTGCCCCGATATACAGTATTAAAGTCCTAAATGTTTTTTTGAAATGTGAAAAAACTTGAATTCTGCTGTTACAATGTAACAGTTTCCCGCAGTCTGTTCAGAGCTCCTTGCAGAGACTTTTTCAAGAAAGTTTGGTTAGCAGTAACTGCAGTAGTTAAAAGTTCAAGGTGAGGTGACAAAATCTAAAAAACACAAACATTGCAACATAGCATTACAAACCAAGTACTCCACTAGAAGGTTTTCATTTTCTGACCTATCCTAAATTCTTATGCCTAAATGTCTGCTATAATTAGACTTGAAGTCGTTTTCTTAATATCTATTGCTCTATACAATCTTTATCCAATCCTCACGATTCTTCCAGCCATATGCTCTTCTTTTTATGATTAATATGAATGGCACCTTCAAACTCATCTCATTGTGCCACCACCTGTACACATCTCGACGACTTAATGAAATCTCTGCTTCAAGCAACTGTTTCCTTAAGTCTTGTTTTCACCTGACTCTGATGTTGTCTCATAATATTCAGCAACAATTTAGACAATATGACAGATCTGGAAAACTTTTCTGCAACAGGGCACATCCAGAGAAGGAGGAGTTCAAAATCTGCCGGACTCATAATGACCTTGGAACAATAGAAAAGAATAAGTATAATAAATAAAAAAGTTATCAAAGTAGGTGTTATAGGAAATAATCTTATATAATCAGTCATACTCTCACCTGCCTCTCCAGGAGCACATGCAAAACACTGATTGATCCTTCAGAACACGGTACCTCTAAAACAGGACTGCAGGACAATGCAACATATACAAGTAAATAATCATGGCATGCATACACAAAACAATGGACAGATAGACTGGAAAGTTCTTTTATGCATATCAGATATGTACACAGACAGACAAAACAATACCTACTTACCGAAAACACAGAGGCAGATGCTCTAATTGGAAACACTCAGACATCATTCGACAAAGGAAATCTGTGTGCACAGAGCCTACAGGTACCAGATGCAGCAAAAAAATATATATTATCGAAAGGAATCAGATATTATAGGGCAGGAGGGTATTCCAAGGAAAGGCAGATACATACATACATAGTATGGCTAGAAGGAAGTAATTTCCCTAAGCCAAGGTGCTAGTTAAACTGAAGATTAAGTGCAGATAAATATTATCAGTTCAGCTAATGTATCACAACATTAATGTTTACTGAAAGGCAAGATGCAGGTATACTCCAATCACTGTTATAGGACTATGACATTGGCTGGTGCTCTATAAATGTAACAACGACCCACCAGAACCAGTACCAGTCTCAGCTTGCAGTAGTAGTAGCGGGCCTATTAACGTGTTGCACACCGACTGTGCATACTTTGTACAGAACATGGAGAGGGCAGCAAGGATAGGTCGTGGGGCAGGTGCAGTGAGGAAGAGTACCTGTGATGGAATAAAGTAAATAATGACAGATACCATGCAAAGAGACCAGTGATTCTGAGAGACTGTCAGAGAAACTACTACAGAGAAAATAGTGTTATGGAAACCTAAACATACACATTTTAAATGTTACTAGACATGCCCAATATTACTTCTTAGATGGACCATATGAAACATTTATATACTTTTTACATCTGTACCTTTTGTATGACTTTGTATTTTCAATGCACCACTAGCTTACAATTGTAAACAGTATATTCATAGAAATATATATTCACAGAAATATACTTAACCCCTTCCGGACCGCAGATTGCATACTGCGTCTTCACTTGAAGACCGCAGTATTTTTTTAAATATTTAAATTCCGTGATCGTGATTCGCTGCAAAGCGATCACGTGCACGGAATTGAGGGGGGGTGGCTGCTACTGATCGCTGGGAACAAATAGTCAAATCTATGACAAATATCTCTAAACTGCTACAAAAAACATGTATAAAAGAAGCTTTGAACACTACAAAATGTGTGAGTGGGGTGTAAAAACTGCAGATGATAAATCAAAGCCTGCCATCATAATTCACCCCAAAGATCTACCACCTTTGTGGTCAAACAAAAATGCCGAGGTTCACTGATGCTTACTTTGTGTGTAATTTGGATGGATGTATGTATAGTATTTACAAAAGTTAGTTTTCATTACTCGTTTTTCATCTGGATAAATGCATTTGGGTATATTCTGCAAAGGTTGAACATAGATTTTTTTTTCTTACACCAATGTACCTTGTAATTATATGGCGGCTGCAATTAAAAATAATACCAATGAGTTCAGTTACCTTTTCAAGGAAGATGCTTTTGGCCAAGGCAGATGATTGGGCATAACTCAGATCTGGGGACAATGCGAGGAGGTGACTGCAGAGCCGCATTATAGACTGTGGGGAGATCTGGGAGATTTTCAAGGAGGTAAACACGGTTTGCAGCTACAAAAGAATTTAAATTATATGAAAAAAAAAATTACCACCACAACAACAAGAAAGACAAAAAACAAATGATATTTAAAAAAAAAAGGGATACAGTATATTATGTGTAAAAATTAGTATGGTAGGAAGGAATGTGAAGTTCCCAGAAGCACCCAGAAGGGCCCTTCCTTTCTAAACTATTTTGAACTGGCATGGCACTGGAATGTATCGGGGTCATGTGAGCCCCCGGTGAAACTGATGCCGCTCCCACAGTGTGCGCGAGGGAAAGCTGCAGGAGCAGGTAAGTGGAGTGGGAGGTGGGATACACACACACATACCGGCCAGCAGCTGCAGAGGTTGTCTGCGCACATCGCACAGACCTCCACTGGCTGCCCTACTGGACACCAGGGAGTCTTAAGCACGGGGGGGGGGCTGGCATATATATATGCAAAGTGGCATATAGGGGGGTTAAAAGGCATATCATGGAGGCATAGTGGCATATAGGTGTGTATAAGGCATATCTGGGGACCAACAGGTGGGTATAAGGCATATCCGGGGGCAGATGTGCATAACTGAGGCAGAGTGGGAAATAAATAAAAAAATCATTTTTCTCATTTTTTATTAAATATGAAAAAAATAATGTGAAGTTGCGGGACCCGGGGCAATTATTTTGCACCAGGGCCCCTGCTACTTTTATTGCTGGTTGTTATACATATATCTTGATTTGGTAAATAAACTATATGCATTATTTCAGTGAAAAAAGTGTCATCTCTGTATCATCGAACCTGCTGGCCCCTGACTGTCCACCACACAGGTGTGTACAGTTGTGGGTTAAAGCCAAGTCTCAACGCACCTGTACTGGGCTGCATGACTCACAAATCTTCTTCAGATCTGCCTGGAATGAATCATCCCATGACTGAAAAAAATGCATCATTTTAGGACATCATACAAAGCATTCACTATCCATTTTTAAAATGTTAACCCTAAAGTGCTTTACCTCTGTGTCCAAATCTCCATGGAGTATTTCCTTCATCCTGGGGATAAGAAACTAAAAAGAAGATCATTTTATCAGGAGAAACACTAGTCATTACAATACATTACATCCCCTTACAGAGTTTGCAAGAATCAATCAGCTTCTACCATAAAGGCATAGTGGCCTAAGGGGGGGGGTGTTATAACATAAAGGTAATGAATCATCATGCAAATCATGAGAACAGGAAGTTAAGGTGTCTGTTCTCATGCAATTCATGAAAGGCAAGTATAACACGGACCCTTATTTTAAACAAGGAAATTTGAGTAAACAAAATTCAAAATAAATGACTTGGAAGCTCTGAACTTAATGTTGGAATAATATGTATTACATTATAACATTTATACCACTTATAAGGCAAATATGAAAGAAAAAGCACCTCTGAACAAAAACACAAATCAGAAACCACACAAACGTTAATATTATATATTACTCCCTAACTTTTGGAGATCTGGTAGGGGTACTCTTTATCTTCCTGCGTTTTACTTTTTATGCTGATGCCAGAGCGACTTCATCACCCGGCTCTGGCATCAGAGAGGGCGTGCGAGAGAGCTGTGCAGGGGAAGATTGTGCAGCTCTAGGATTTATCGGCGTGTGGCACGCAGGTAGGGTTTCAGCTTCATATTTTAGTTAAAAAAAGTGCGTGTTATACGCTGATAAATACGGTACTCGTATTTTGAATTATGTTCCCTTGGCTAATAATAAAATACCTTTAAATGTTCAGGTAGCCCCTCTGTCACCACTTCTTCCTCTTGAGTTAATACTCTTTGCTCCTCCTGTGGAAAGCTCAATCTTGGCAGGTCCACATATAACTCCTGGGTACAGGTCCTCTTGACACTATGCCCTCTCTCCCCCTCGAAGAGCATTTCCTCACTACAAGATGCCTTGCGCTTGCGCTGAGCTGTGATGCAGGACTGTTTATACCATCCTAACTTGGTGTGGCCATCTGTATGTTGCTTTAATTCCTTGCAAAACACGTGCAAACTTTCCATAACCCGTTGGTTAACACTTGGGGTCAGCATCTCAGTTTCTGCAAGTAGCTGCCTGCTGAGGGAGTGTAGCCAAGCATCTGAACAGTCTCCCATGGGAATGATAGCGTTTGCCAGAAGACGGACACAGGAGGTTGGCACCTGTGATTTTGCAAAGTTTAAGAAGTTGAAGAAGTTTCTCTGGGACAGAATTGGTAAATGAATGAGCGCAGGCTTCCTGAGGGGAAAAGTAAAGAAGTAATGAATAAATGTGAATAAAGTAAACAAGATCTCCGTAACAGCCAACAAATAGAGAAATAAAAAAATGACATTAGAGATTATCCTTAATCCTAATTAGGGTGCAACTAACGAATCTGAATATTAATGAAAAAAAGAAAAAGCCTGAATACAAGACGACCCTATAGGAAAAAAGTTTTACCAGTAAATGTTAATTCATGTAAACTATGTGAACAATTGTTTGTTAATAAAAGCTATGATTGATAAAAATATTTTGTTTTTATTTCCAACCTGTCCCCCGGCTTGCCACTCTGCCTCCAGAATTGCCTTATACCCCTATATGCCACTCTGGCATTTAGGGGTTAAATGGCATTTCAGGAGGCAGAGTAGCATATAGGGGGTATAAGGCATTTCAGGAGGCAGAGTGGCATATAGGGAGGTATAAGGCATTTCAGGAGGCAGACTGGCGTATAGAGGGTTAAAAGGCATTTCTAGAGGCCGAGTGGCATTAAGGGGGTTAAAAGGCATTTCACAGAGCACTCTGCCTCCACAAATGCCTTATGCCCCCATTTAACACTCCCTCCTCCAAACTTTTCCGGTGCATCTGAGTCCCGGTCCTTAGTCTGGGCAGCGTGTAGAGCTCTACGCGAATCGCATAGAGCTCTACACGCTGCCCGGACTAAGCACTGGGGACTCAGAAGCACCGGTAAGTTGGGGGGGAGGGCATAACACAGGAGGATCCAGGTCCCCTGCATCGCTGCAGGGGATCTGGATCTTAGTCTCATAGTCAGACCTATTTGAGGTCTGATTATAAGACGAGGGGTATTTTTCAGCACTTGCTCTGGAAAAAAACCTTGTCTTGTAATTGAGCAAATATGGTATTTTCCTTTTCGATTAGTTGTCCGTTTATTTTTTCGGTTAATCGGATAAAAAAAATAATGTAAATTTTTAATTATTAAAATAACTGAATGCTAAAAAAACAAAACAGCCAGAAAAAAAAAACAATAATAAAAAAAAAAAGTATTACCAGCCTCCCCCCAGTCTATGCACTCTGAGCCCAGCGCTTGCCAACATTGCCTCCCAGATATTGCCTTATCAACCCCAGATATGCCAAACTTTTTTACCGTATTCCCTTTCCCCAAAATGAATTATGCCTTATATACCCCTCTGCCCCCCTCAGATATGCCTTATACCCCCCCTATATGCCACACTGCCCCCAGACATGCCTTATATCCCCTATAAGCCTTATACCCCCCTATATGCCATAGTGCCCTCTGCTATGCCTTATACCCCAGAATGCCACTCTCGCTCCTCCCCCAGATATGCCTTATATACCCCTGCGCCCCCCCTCAGCATATGCCTATATACCCCCCTATATGCCATACTGCCCCCAGACATGCCTTATATCCCCTATAAGCCTTATACCCCTCTGATATGCCACTGTGCCTTATACCCCCCTATATGCCATAGTGCCCTCTGCTATGCCTTATACCCCAGATATGCCACTCTGCCCCCCAAATATGCCTTACACACTCTATATGCCACTGTGCCCTCCTGATATGCCACTCTGTCCAGCCCCCCCCCACAGACTTACCCCCGGTGCTGCATACTAATTGGTGTCTAGTAGGTGTCATCGCCTGCGCAATGCGCATACATAAACCTCTGCTGCTGGCCGACATTTTCGCTGGAGCTTCTATGACTGAACACCAGAAGGTCATGTGATGCCCGTGCTCCATCACAGAAGCCCCAGTGGAAGTGCCAGCAGTAGAGGTGGTCTGCGCGCATCGCACAGGCGCCCACAGGCTGTCAGGGAGGAAGAAACAGGTCCACCTCTCTGGCAGCAGGCGAGCGTTGCGCATACAACCTCCGCCCCTACTGTCCTCCACTTCTATGGTGGAGCACTAGAAGCCCCAGCGGAAGTGGAGGACAGTAGCGAAGGATATCTGTGTGCATCACACAGACGCTGTCAGAGAGGAGGATCCGGGTCCCCTGCAGCGTTGCGGGGGGATCTGGATCTTTGTGTTATTATCCAACCTCTATTTGAGGTCAGATTATAAGATGAAGGGTATTTTTCTGAAAAACTCCTCATCTTATATTTTATAAAATCGATTCAACTAATCGATAATGAAAATTCATTGGCAACAAATTTCATTATCGATTAGTTGTTGCAGCCGTAATCCGAATTTTTATACCCATATAACCATAATCATATTTTGTTAAGTAATTATTTCTTTTTACTTAATAAGCAGCACTGTACAATTTTAGCCTTCAGGACATTTCTTTTTTAAAACCATGTTTGCACAAAATGACCAGAGCAGTTTTGTATGGGTATAGTACTTTTACACCAAGTTTCTAAGGCTAGGTTTCCACTTGGGTTTTTGTCCTGCGTTTTTTTCTTGATGAAAAACGCCAGGAAAAAAAGCCAAGAAAACTGCCACTGCATTTTCCTGCGTTTTGGCATTTTTTATGGAGTTTTTTCTGGCGTTTTAGCCTTTCTGTGGAAATTGCTTTTTTTGACCTTAGGCAGTTTTTCCAGCCTTTACAAGTTAGATGTTTCACCCAGCTAAAAGGGATTAGGATAAATGGCAAGTATTTGCCCTCTCCTGATGTCATTTACTTGGTAGAGTTCTACTTAAACGCCCCGGCGGACCCTTTTTTCTCTTTTCTGTGGTTTGTAAGGCATGCTTTATTCCGAATGTCTGCTCCTCTAAGAAGATTGGCCCCAAATGATGGTGCAAATTGTTTGCTGTTGCTTTTGGCGCGCAGGATCCAGTTGATGCATTGGGTTTGTTTGTTTGTAATGGCATGTTTGTTCCAAATGGTGTAAAATTCAATATGAACTTTGTTTTGTGTGAAACTGTTTGTTTCCAGCCTATTTCTCGTAGGACACACAGATACTGGGTCCATCCTCTGCATTGGAACTGTGGAAAAAACGCCATAAAAAAACGCCAAGGCAAAAAACCCACATGGCTTTTTCATGGCGTTTTTTCTCTCCCATAGACTTCTATTGGAGAAAAACGCCAAGATTTCCTTGCAAAAAACGCCAGAGTGTCAACATGCTGCGATTCTGAAAAACTGCCACAGAGCCCAAAAAAGCAGAAAAACGCCAAACAGGACTGAAAAAACGCCAAACAGAAAAACGCCAAGTGGAAATGGCATTTTGCGATTTCCTATTGAAGAACAGCTAACATCTGGCTGCAGCGTTTTTTCACTAAAAAAACGCCAGGTGGCGCTATTGGCGTTTTTATGGGCGTTTTTAGCAAAAAAAAACCAAGTGGAAACCTAGCCTAATAATGTAAAAAAACTTACATCTGTCATTTTTTATCATTCATATCTTCCTACATACAGTAGAATCCCTGATGTATCTAGAAGGAAACTGTGCAAAATGCAGCTATGTTATGAATAGCTGGAATATATAAATCTGAATTCAGAAATTCAAAACCCAATACAACAGGATTTTGGGGGCTAAAAATCATCAGACCACCAGGGGGGTGTAACTTGAAGCGCTTCATGATCATCATGCCTCACAGAGCAGTGGATAGATTTTGACAGAATGTCAGAATGGGTACAATTGGCGATTCTTCCTCTGCAATGGCACAATACTGTTTTTGGAGACTACAATAATGATCTTGGCACAAACCCACTGGATACGTCATATAGAAGAAAACGCAGTATTACCCGTTGTAGCCTACATAGCTCACTTCTAAGACTTGGAGAGACACGTGACAAACGTGCCTCATCAGAGACTTCTTTGCTACGTTGTCGCAATTTGATGGCTCTTTGAGAATACTGCATCGTTACTCAAACGGCAACGATGATGAATAAAAGTTGGAATAATAATAGTTAATGGCTGCCAAAGACACAAAAAGTACCTAACCAAATTCCGCAACCTAGTCTTGTGGAAAGAGCATCATGACTTGAATGTTTTCCTAATAAACCCGCAAGTCTGAGAATTTACTTACAATCAGAAGGCAGTAACTTTAATATGCGTACAATATTTTATTAACAAATACAACAAGCTGGATTAAATTGTCGTTTTTAAGCCAGCATAGTGGAAACTTCTTAAAACCACAATTGCAATTTGCACACACATCTACACACTTCATGTGAAACTGGATTACATATCACATTTGCCTAGTCTAAGAGAGGTATAATATATGGTGCTTACAGAGTCAGACTTCTATTTGGTCCTTCCAGAACAGGCTCTTGCCTACACAGCATATCCGTTAAATTCCACCACGGAAAACGACCAAGGAAATTATGGATAACCTGAAGTGCAGCCATTGACCCATTCGGTCCGGAACCGAGTGCATGCAGTAGGAGCCGAATAGCCCCCTGCGATTCTGTGACGGACGAACAATCCATGACACCCCATAAATCTGCACTGAAGAAAAACAAAAACCTTAATTAAATTAACTATAACGGGGGGACACCAGTACAATATTTTAAAATTCCTGATGATAATGTTTAACACTCGCTCTCTAGTCGCTGTAAACACACGCAATAAACTCGTACACAACTGTACCTCTCTTTATTGGCGACAGCGAGCGGCAACTTAGAACCGGTAAGCTTTACTTTATGGTCGAAAGCGTAAATACAGCATCCAATTACCGCGCAGCTTAATTGTTACTACGTTTTTTTTTAAGCGCGAAGCTGTGATTGGCTGAGATAAGAGCGATTTACTTCTGCTGTTAAATTTGATATGCGTCACTCTTGTGTCCGTTTTTACTTTGTTTTTAAAATTAACAGCGGTGGTTGATATATTAGTTCTAGGAAAGAAGCTGAGGACCATTTAGACGGCCACATTCAATTTCTAAAGCCATAGTCGCCACATACAAACCAAGTCTTTGCAGATCAGTTGCATAAGATCTGAATGAATTTGAGAGAAGATTGCTAATACCACGTTTTGTGCATTTTATAAGGTGACGACAATACCCATATATAAAGTTATTTTGGGGGATGATACATTGTTTTATCTCATGCCACACCACTTGACGTCACCTAAAACTAGCCGACAAGGTCTTTCTCCTAAAGACAGTCCGGTATAGCTTACAAGTGGAGGACAAACCTACTTAAAAAAATCAAACTTTTTAGCTGCCTAATAGGGCGTTTGTCCTCTGGACAGGCAGGGGCGTACCTAGAGTATTTGGCACCTGGGGCGGATCCTGTATTTGGCACCCCCCCCCCCACATACACTTTTTAAAACTGCATAGCTTCTACCGTTATATACCGGCGCAGACACTGAAGGTGGTACAGCATTACTGTTATTATATTGACAGTGGTACAGCGTAATCCCTATCACTATACACTGAGCCAGGCATTGACAATAGTGCAGCATAACTCCTATCACTATATACTAAGCCAAACATTGATGTGATGTAGGCCTACCGCTTCATTGTCTGGCTTAGGGATGCCCTGAAACAAATTCTGGACTGAAACCGGAAATGCAGCATTTACCTGGCCGAAACCGAATATGACCCCCCCACACCATAAAAGTAATCTAACACTTTTATTTAAAGTAAGAAACACACCAAAATAGGACAAAACAATTAAATAACAATATTAATAATATATATATGTAACCAAAGAAAAAATGGGCACTCACGGGTCTTTGCAGTAAAGTGCATTAAACACTAGTTTATTTCAATCAGCACGGCCAACGTTTCGGACCACCTCCGGTCCTTTCTCAAGGCAAAGACCTGTGAGTGTCTGGCTATTTTTGGAGCACCCGGGCAAATGTATATTAACAATATTTCTGTGCAGCCGCTCCCTTTGGTTTGTATATATATATATAGATGTTAACAATCACATAGGAATCACATTCCTATAATGCCTAGGCATACCCAGATTCCAGGATATACTGGCAGACTTGGCATGATAGGAGTATGATTGCCCTATCTACCCCTTCTCACTCCCTTCTGCCCTATCTACCCCCTATCCCCCATTTCACCCATTCTCCCTATCTACCCCCTCCTAACTATCTACCCTCTGCCCCCTTTGAAGTTCACTTACCTTTCAGGAGTCCTGCAGTGAGGGTACAAGGCCTCTGCCTCCCAGCTCTGCCACTGTATGGAACAGTATAGAGTGATGGGAGTTATGATGTACTTTAGAGCATAATTAGATCATGAAAAAGACATTGGAAA
>VKOC01004302.1:0-39902 GCA_009364415.1 Spea multiplicata
GCATAACTGCCCCTAAATTTTCCCTAAACACCCCATTAAGCATAACTGCCCCGAAATTAACACTAAAGACCCTATCAACCATACCAATTTATTAGGTAATTTATCTGGAGTACATGTATGGTTAATGGAGTATTTAGGGTTAATTTCAATGGCCGTTATGGTTAATGGAGTCTTTAGGGTTAATTTCACTGGCCGTTATGGTTAATTGGGTCTTTAGGGTTAATTTCAGGGGCCATTATGGTTGATGGGGTATAAGGGTTAATTTTATGCTGATGACTGAGGGTTAATTTAATTAATTTAATAAAGTTAACTGTAGGTGCAGTTATAGGTAAAGGGGGGCAAACTCAGGGAATCTAAATCCTGGGGGCAGTGTGAACATTATTAATTTATTTATTTATAAAAGTATGGTATCAGTAATATTCTCTGAATGATTCGAATCTCTGTAAGATTCGGATCCTTGTAAGATCCGGATCCCTGTAAGATTCGAATCATTTGAATCATTTGAATCTTCGGATCATTCGACTCTTCGGATCATTCGACTCTTCGGATCATTCGACTCTTCGGATCATTCGAATCATTGAACGAGTCTCTGACTCTATGAGTCATCGTTCCTCTGTGAATTAATGAGCTGTAACCTGACCCCAGAGTCTGTGTCTGAGTGCTCTGCAGATGACTCACAGCTCTAGGATCAGGTTACAGCTGAATGATTCACAGAGTCCCAGACTGAACCGCTACAAATGAATCGTTCAGTCTACTGAACCGATTCATCCGGATCACTAAAAAGAACCGGATCAAATGAACGATTCGTTCATGATCCGGACATCACTACTTTTACATCTTTAGCAATATATGACAGTATATGAGAAGTTGTTTACCAGTGTGTGTGTGTTAACCCTTATCTAGAAAAATGTGATTACTTCCATCAAAGTGCTTCATTTATCTCTTAAATAGAAACTTACCTTCCCACCAGGTGCAAGAATATGTTATCTTGACATATCATATTAAGACAAGGTTTCTGTATTTTCCCTAGCTGAAAAACATGTCTATCTATTGACCATTTATTTAGCAATTAACTCTTACACCAACATGCCTTCATTACACTATTAACTCTTTTTTGTGTCACAACCCATGTCATGTTCAATATTTTTAAGGCTTGTGCCTCTAAAGGCCTTTAACTTTTTATCTAACACTGTGCAACTACTGTATATCGTAAAAATACTGTATTATAAAGTTTTATGGTAACTTCTGTATACCTGACTAAGTCAGCGATAGCTCACACATCGAGTAAAATAATACAATACATCCAACTATATAGAAATTCTCCTATTAAAGATTAATTTGCATTTTAAAGACATTCTGCTTAACTGCAAAAAATAAATCAAAAAAGACCTGTATTAAATCTATACAGATTTAGTAGAAACACGAAACACACATTAGCATAATCCCCACATGGCTTTCTGTTCACAAATCTATATTGTAATTCATGGAGGTCATAATTAATTTAGTCTTGTTGCTTTCTATGAAAATACTCCTCTTAATATTCAACAAAATGTATTTTCATTATTATCTTCAAAGTATAGTTATTTTTATATAAAGCTTATATGCATGCTTTTATAAACAATAATATATAATGATTTTTTTTAATAAGTGAATATATTTAGCAAACGATTGGCTATTATTACTATTCTTATTATCATCCTATACTATTCCTGATGCATTTGATCATGTATCTTGATGGATATGGAAACCTATATAGGAAAAATCGGCAGACTAGATGGGCTGAATAGTAATTTGCTGTCAAATTCTATGTTTCTATTTTACATATACAGGTTAATTTATTTAACAAAAACATAGGTAGAGGGTGCACAGGAGGTAGCAAGAAATGGCAGGTAAGTAAAGGGGCATTATTAACTTAACCTCTTAAGAGGTTCATATAAGTAAGATTTGCTTAATAAATTTCTCAATGGAAAAACAAAACTTTACTGGAACTTTATAACAATCAAGATGGCAGATCACACATTTCACAACAGAAAATGATATTTTATATATAGCTCCCAGGGCTAGCATTGGGGATAATCTGCAATCTGGTTATAACTCATTACATCCACTGTCAAAGAACATTCAAATGCGTTGAATTTTATTCACATTTTCTATTCGCTAGCAAATATGTTTGATGATTTTGATCACATTATGGCTCTGAATTTCCATAATTTCCTTTCAGCGTCAGTTCTCCAAATAAAAATCATGCAAAAATTCACACAGAATTATCAGATATTATATTCTGAAGGTAGAAATGTTAGGATTGAGCCTGTGTACAGAATGTAAAAATATTATAATATTGCTCAGTCAATAAGAATATCATTCTTATATGCCCCTTTTTAAAATGCATTCAAAATAAATCATATTTCTTGTTAAAAACTGCCTAATGTTAAAAATAGCAACCGTCATTTATTAATTATTTTATACTTTATAAGTTTAACAAATACATTTCATAAATACAAATCATGGTAAATAGTTTGCCTCACTTATGCCTTCCCCTTTTGCCCCAGGGCTTCAACTGCCCTTCTTAAGAATATATAGAAGTAAAAGACATATTTGTCTGCCATTGTGTGGCATAAGACATGGTCAAGACTAGGGAGAGGTGATTAACTAGAGGATTTGCCCTCCTGTGTGTAATGTGGCCTTCTCATGCAGAAATGTATAAAGATAATCTATATAAGTGGTCCATAACTATAGATATTATATATCTGTTGTAGCTAAGGGCTTACCCTATACTTTATTTGCATAAGTAATAACACTAGCCAGTTTTAATTATGTATGTGTTAACAAGATCATTTAAATATATATATGTCAAAAAGGCCTTTTTAGCATATGTTTTATATTCTTGATGCACACAATGCTTTCTAGCACTTGGGTGTATGCAGAATCCTACCTCTCCTGTATGTAAAAATGTATATCGGAGTGTGTGAGGATATTCCTTCTTGGAGTACCCATAATACAGGGTATTCTAAGCATATGTCTAGTGGCAAACACAGTCTTTTATCTATATTTCTCACTTTAATTAGAAACCAAAATAAGATTTACCTTAATCTTTGAGCACAGATGTATCTTTTGTGCAGTATATGTTTATTATAATTTCAGTGTGACTGTATGTATTTAATGTTTTCAGCATATAGTAGCACAAAAAATATTGTGCTATGGATAAAAAAATATAGAAAATACATATTCACATGGGGCCTTCCCGCAAGTATGTATTTAAAAAGAGAGAGTACTTCTAGAAGAAAAAATAGTGAATAATGTATTGTAATGTTCTATAGAATAAAGTCAAGCTACAGGTGGCTACCCTGACAGTGCTATAAATTCCTGAAATATTCAATGCTATAGCCTCCATTTTTTCCTGACTATCTTATATTTAATGTCAGTGTCAAAATGATTTTCTGTTAAGCAAGGGAAAGACATGTAAAGCTCTGCATTTGTTTTTGGTGTTTTTTTTCTAATTTTGTAGACATAATCACCCGTGTCAAGCATTTTCCTAGATGGAAGAAATGCTGAAATAGTAATCTCTGTGAGAATTTTTACAACACATTTGAAATCTGCCAGGAAATGAAAATGCTAATTTGTTTTTTGACATATCAGATTATATTGTAGAATGAATGGTAACTGGAAACTGCGCATATTTTCATATTTCAAAGACATGTGATTTGTGGTACATTTTTCTGAGCATATACAGTGATGGTCTGACGATATCAGTGCTACACTACACACTGTCATCTCCGTCCTTTTAATCCCAATGTTCCGACTCAGGCCTGTCAGAGACTGGGCCCATCCAGATGACTGTAAAGACCCAGATGGAGTTCAGGAGGTATTGCGCAGTAGTGGAGTTGGACAGGGCCTAATGCAGGGCGACTGCACTCTCCCAGGTGGACATCTAGGGTTGAGCAGCCAAATACCAGCACCCTGACATAGCAGCGGATGATTCCAGAACAAAGCAGGACTAAACCTGGCTGGATGTGGAAGTCATAACAAAACTTGGATCTGACAAAATGAACAAAGCTTGGAGATATCCTGCAGGCACCCTGGAGCAGGCATGAGACATAGCACTAGAATCATGACAGGGTGCTGCAGGCTGGCAGTATGGAAGCTAAGCAGAGTATATAATGGAAACGTAGCAAGCAAGGAGGACAGAGCATGGAACAAGGAGACCGAGCAAGGAACATAACCAGACAAGTCATACATGATACAGGGCACAACAAAGGCAAGGAACACAGGGGAAGGAGTGAGGAGCCAGAATCCTCAGACGCTTCTCCTTTAAGCAAGGATAGGGCATCTTAACTGGGACATGGGGAGAGGAGAGACCGAAATCCTCAGATGATCCAAGGAAGAAGGGCAAAGGTACATAAGAGACAGACAAACATCAATACAGGAACTAGCCTAAGACTATAAGATGACAATTAGAGATTCCGTCACATCATATGGCCA
The DNA here is from genome assembly GCA_009364415.1 of Spea multiplicata. Classification (NCBI taxonomy): domain Eukaryota; kingdom Metazoa; phylum Chordata; class Amphibia; order Anura; family Pelobatidae; genus Spea; species Spea multiplicata. Next base: position 4,480 of record VKOC01004302.1, read on the forward strand.
TATTATACTTAGCCCACCACTACGCTAAAGTACTCCAATGATGGTGGGTCCTAACGCTAAGCCCTGCATGCGAAACTACTGATAAAACTAAACATTGAATTCAAACACAGACCCAAGAAGGACATACCTTTAGACTACAGACGGAGACAAACAGAACAAATGGGTGGGACACACCTTATAAAGGAAACAGGAGCTGAAGCAAAGAGCAGAACTAGAATCCAGGAATCAGAGGTACAGAACAGAGCATACGGAAATCCAGGAATGGATCACAGCAAACCATGGGAACTGAGGTAAGGCAGGGAAAAACAGAGATATGCATCTCCGCAGCCTGGATGGACCCTGACAAGGCCATATTGTCAACTTTTCCCGTCAACGCCTACCTTTTTAACAACTAATGATCCTTACACATATAGACAATAATATCACCCTCCTTATCTATGCAGCCAGTAATGTCTTATTTTGTCCATTAATAGTTATGAATACAGACCTATATAGTAAAAGAAAAAAAATCTGGCAAGCGCAAACTTTCCAAATTATCACCAACAGTATTGAATCAGATGCGGAACCAAAGAACTATGATAAACATTTCATAGTTCATATATAACATTTCAACATTTCACATTTCAGAAGTATTGAAAGCTTGTCACATGTGTTAAACTTCAAATTATTATACTGGGTGCTTTTATGTCTGATTAGCTCAAAAAAACAGTGTCAATCAGATGGGATTTTAATCAAGATTTTTTTATAAATCTACTGAGATAAGTTAAAAAGGGAAGATGAAACACTAGAAAGCAGTTCATACTTCCCTTGTACAAAAAAGGTTACAGTAATATTTGGGATGGGGGAATTCTTGTTGGGTTCTTGATATGAACCTGACATGTCCTGCAGCCTCTCAGTAATACGAAGTGTCCTTAGTACTAATCACTCATACCAAAGGGCTATTGTAAGTGTTTGGGTACATTGATGGGTTCTTTTTCTTAATTTTGCCATGCTTACCTAGGTTCTAGTTTAGTTCTGATATTAGCAGCTAATACCATATATTCCAACACAAGTAGCATTTAGCTAAATTAATAAAGCTGGTATCTTGTAAAGCTTCTCTGTTTATGTTCTACAACAGCACTGGTATTCTGATAAATTGGGAACAGAAATGTATCAGATGTGTACATTTATGTTTTTATTTATATATCACTAACAGATACACTTAGTACATTTTGTATCTTTCATATGCAGTTTATTTTATAATAATGGGGAGGTGTAAGAAGTGCAGTCTTGTTAGAAGTGCATTAGTCATGGGAAAGGAGGTTAGTGTAATTTTACAAAAGTTCTGATTGTGCTTGTTAAATAAGGGTTTGTAAGCTACTGTAGTACTACAATAAAAATATGTTTGCATTTGAACTAAGCAGGTTCAATAGCTTTAAGTCCTTTCCAACCTCAGTAACTATGGAACAACATGAAAGTACACTTGATGCAGAATTCTTTCAACAGTACAAGAGTACTTGAAAAGGCATAGTGTCCAACTGCAGATACATTATGTCACTGTAACTGCTTTATTATGTTCTCATCAAGCATCGCTGTACATAAATAATTACTCTATAGTCAATACCTTATAGATTAAACCTTTAAGCACCAAAACATATGCATTTTTCCCGATGTTCCCCAAAAAAATGGAGTTAAGGAGCCTAATGGCTGATAAATAGCTATTAAAATTAATTTATACTCACTTTCATAATCAAGAAATACAATTGACAGCTGCCTATATATTTCTCATGCAGGCTATACGTTAAATTAATTAACATAGTGAAACTTTGTGTCTGCTGTCTTCTGTTTGGTCCACTTATTGCTCTCATTGTTAAGTCCCAAAACGCTTTATCAGGCATGAATACCGATGCATGCTTTGACTCTTCTCTTATGCTAAATGATGAGTTTGATGTTCCTTTTCATTTAACTTACTTTGAATATTCTGTTTTACTGGGGATCTGGCACGTTTGGGATGCCCGCTGATACAATCTATCCTCTGGCTTCTACAATAATTGATCATAGCAGGAATGCTGTTTAGAAAGCACACTGGGATACCAGGTCACAGCGTAACATAAATACTGTCACACTGGTAATTGACAGCACATCTAGATTTGTAAGCTCTGTGGGACATGGAAGTTAAGTCTTTGACTCGGTCATCCCTGTAACCTTGTGCTACAATTAATAATATTTTCTTACAGATCTCTTGATCATAGAGATGAAGGTAGATCTTGTTTCATCTATCGATTTTGGCAGGAGTTTTAGCTGTCTCCTTGGAGTGGCTTTAGCCAAGTGTTTAGCTTTAGCCAAACATAATACAACATTTTAATACTGAATAGGCAAGCCTAATAATAACAAATATTTTTTTGAATCAGGGGATGTTTGGGAGGCAAGTCCAGCCAAATAATAACAATAATAAAGCAGCCAAATCCGGTGCAAACAGCATTTACAGAGAATGAATGCGTAGATTACAAAGTGATTAAAGGGATAATAGAATAGATCCCTCCATGACGCAAATGGTGTCTTCAGTTTTTGTTTATCTTGGTTTCCTTGTGGATACATATGGAATGACAAGAATGACACAAAAAGTAGTGGCCCAAAATGATTGCATCAGCCACCTTAAATGGGTAATTTAAGCCTAAGGACAGGAATTTAAATTTATTGTGATGTTTAATAATGGATGTGTTTGGTTGATTATGTTCTGTGGTTCTTATTTTATAGTCACAGCACGGAAGACCCCCCCCTTGGAAAGTGGGGGTATCTGGAAGCTGCGCTTCTGAATGGGCTTGGGGAGGTGGGTCCAGCGGGCGGCTGATGGTACCTTCTGGGCCAGAACTCTTGGTATCGTGTGGTTTGGAACCGCCTGATGGCCTTTGGCCTAGCAGCTGGGGGGTTGTTATTGGTTATGTATGGTATGTTGGTATGTTACTGTTATGTTATTAGGGGGGATTGTAATAAAGCTATGACCAATGTCCTTACCCAAACCAGTGATTCATGTCTTTATTTAGGGTGGGTGGGTGGTTGTTTCAAGGTGTTGTGGAGGATCTGGGCCTAAGCAGTTATGTTTTACTTTTATTTTGTTCACTTTGCTCCAATTGTTTAATTAGATGGAACATTATTTTGACTATATAGAATATTTCTGAATTATATATAGACTAGTCTATTCAGTGTAAAAGATTGAGTTATACGTAATGACATGTATGAATCACTGAACTGTGGTACAGTAGTGTTGTGCTAAGTAATATCAGCCAGGACAGGATGAAATTGACAGACATTTTCAAACTGAATTTAAAGGACTTGCTGTATAGATTTATTTGATCTGTCCTGATTCCTTGTTTTGTTGTACATACTATACTTTAGCAGGAACCCAAAGTGTATTTATATACTTACAGCGTAACCGTTTTCCTTTTTGCGCTTATAAAATAACGCTCTAGCTTCACGTTAAGCACCGGTTCTAGCGCGTTGACATTAGTCTCATTTTTTTCCAATATCATTGCATTTTATTTTAGAGCACCGGCTGATTCCGTATGACTGCATATTGAGTCTCTACTCTTGCTTCAAGTTGGCATTTGGTATCAATCTATATATGGTTTGAGCTATTTAAGTAAAAAAAAAACAAAAAAAACATATCTACAGTCTATTATGAAATGTCTACTTGGGATAAAATAAATATACCAGCTTCCTTTCTGCTGCTTTATTTCGTCTTTGTAGATTAATTTTTTAACTAGGGTATGCTTTATGCTTTTGCGTCATAGCTGCATGATGTTTTTGTTGCTTCACAGTAGGCAATAATAAGATATCCAACTGATGAAATACCATTTGGAATGAAGATGGCCTTTCTTGCACAGTATATTGACATAAGTCAGGCTGCTGGGGACTTTGGCTTCCATTTGCTTCCATATACCCTGAATAAAACTTTTATTTATATATTAATGTATATATTTCTGCAACATCTATTGCATTACATACATTTCCAAACTCTGTTGATTTACAAACATCATGAAGATAAGAATTGTCATACTCTCAATGTTAAAGGTTTGTGTTGCTCTTTATGTCATTGTCACTGCCATGCGCGGAATTACTTTGTGTATTTATACATGCTTCAGTGTCTCATATGCACTTTAACATTGGCTGCTTGAGGCAGAATCAGTGACACGAATCATCGCACTATGTAGAAGTAAGGCGGCTACAGTTTCTACTTCAAGTAGGTGCTTTTATTTAGTACTCAGAGTACTTATATATGCACTATTCTTTAGGGGGGGGCAGGAAACGGTCTCTTTAATTGAAAAGACAGCTTAAAGCTCATATCTCAAGTTTCTTCCATTTGCAATCTGTTTTTGCATGAGTTGGAAGCTAGTATTTACTTGGCATACACAATCGTTCTAATACCAAATCCCCAAGTACTGACTTTAAAATAAATAGGAAACAGCAAAAGACAAAAGAAATGTCAACCTCTTAATTCATAACACAATTACTGTATGTTATCTGAATAACTCATTAAAGAAATCACTAAAACATTAACCTTCCTTTAAGCTCTTCAGCTGTTCCACACATACAGATCTAAAGGAACTTTGTCTTTAATGACAGTCAATCAATATCTCTTTTTAGATCTAACATGTTGAATACCCATGACTTTCAAGATACATGGAGATGCATCAGGGATTTATGAGAGAGGGAGGACTTTCCATGTAGCTTATCCATTTTTGAAGCTATTTCTCTAGCATGGACACAAAAAAATGCCTTCTTGCTCTCATATTTTATCTTTCCCCTCTCTTAAATTATTTCTCAATTCCTTAATCATTTCTTTTAATCTGGTGATAGCTAATTGGCTTTAGTAGTCTTTAAGTATCAGCTTAGAAAAAAAGATATGGGACTTTTCTTATGCCAGTTATGTCACATTTCACTTTAAAGCACATCAGCAAAGGTAAAAGGTAACACCTGTTAAAAAATGTAAAGGTAACACCTGTTAAAAAATGTCCAAAACTGACAAAAACCCCAGCAATATGTAATTTTGATACAATAATTTAATAAAAGCTGCAACATTTCCCCATGTGTTTCTTTGCAATTATTTTATAATACAAAAGGACATAAACAATTTAACAAGGGCAAAATTGAAACTCAACCTTTGTAACTGGCACAACTACACTATGAAGGTCTGTGCCTAGCCACTATAGCCTCCATTAGCAACAAGTGGGAGAGCAGGTATATGGCATACAGCAAAACGAAAATCAGTCATGCAGGTAGGTGGTGACGGGTGGCGGGGGCTTTGCCGTGGATCACAATTAGGACCTCACCCAACTAAAATATATCACTGGCCCCAGGACCAACATACCAAAGGGTAGGTTTAGTTTCAGTCAGCTCCAACTGGCACTGCTCCCCTTTTGATGTATATGGCCAAGTCTGCTTGAGTCCTTTCTGGTTTATTCAGCTATGATAAAGATTGTGCCTCAATGACTATAGAAATAGAAGAGCAACATAGGCATCTGTTGTCCATGCAGTACAGGTACTTATTAGCTTTAAGTGTTTGTTATATCACTGCCTTATTTTTGTGCAACATACTTTATATATCTTGTGTTTATTTGTACCATTAAAGCAACACATAATTAGGTATTGATTTGGTACGTGTAACAGTCTAAGACGCAGCAACTGAGACTGAAAATAGGTTATATACATAGGGAATAGGGCTCTCAAGTCATCAATGTTACATCAGTGGTGTACAAGTCTGGTCTTCAAGGACCACAAACAGGCCATAGTTTCTGGATACCCCAGGTTGAGAACAGGCATCTCAATTAACAATTAATTAAACTACATGTTTTCAGGTAAGGAAACACAGAGTTACAGGCCTGTTTGCATCCTTTGGGCAGTGGGGTTGTGTACTACTGCATTACGCCATTGTCTTGAATAAATTAGCACATTTGCTTTACTACTGTGAAGAACGGGCTACAGGATAATATCTTTTTGATTGAGTGTCACACCTGTTCCCTGTATTTGAATTCTTCGTTAACAAACTTGATTGCCTGAAATGAAGTATTAGCATTAACATATTTGAACTGTTTCAGCAGTGAAATTTAGTTACATTTTGTAAATTCTTTCTCTTACATAAAATGCAAGACATCAAAAACATCTAGCGGTATTAATATCATTACAGAAAACAGAGGGGAAGAAAAACAAAATCCACAGACCCCATTATTTTACGCCAAGGATGAATGAATAATGCTAAATACTGCTGGTCAATCTCCACAAGACAATTAGATATTTTATTAGTTTTTTCAATCTCCATTATCCAACACACTAAATTTAACAATTAACTTCTGATTATCTACAAAGGTGCCTCATAGTTTATAGCTCAATAATGTATGTATGTATGTATATATATATATACACATAATAGATAGATAGATATAGGAGTTTCATTGCATTGTAATTTATTTTTCTTTCATCGCAAACACGACAAGGTGAAAAGGAAATTAGAAAGAAAAATAGCAGCAATACAGAAAATCTCCCTTTTCATTTTACTGGAGTTAAGGCTGTACATCACGAAAATACTCACTTAGTATGTGATCCTATTGCAGATAAAATTAGAATTGACCTCGTGGAATACATCATCTGATAACAGCTGGGCTCAGTTATGGCAGCTCAGGGAGCCATAGAAGGTGGCTGAAGCAGCTTCAATATGAGTACAATTAAACAATGACAAGCAAGCAAGTATTGCTACTACGAGGACTTATGAACAAAACCACAGTTTAAGAAGACCCAATTGTTTAAATACCTTAGAATACAACATTTGGAATTGCTTCTATACTAATATAAATGAATAATTTGCCTCTAAACACAAAATCCTCGTCATTACAGTATAAAGATCCATACCCCAGCTGTACTTGGAACCGACTATATTCTAGCTTTATATTACCAACAATACATTTAACACTTTGTCATTCACTATTTACTTTATATACAAGACCACATTAAGTGACCATACTTGCATACACTAGTGACATTCAAGTCGTTGCAGAGAGCTTTGACTGGTAAACAAAGTGGAACAAATATGGTCGTCCTAGAGATTTAAATTGACCATGGCACTTTAAGCCCAGAGGCCCAAATGTGATGTACATGTGCAGTCTGCTGGATGCATGTAGGGGGATGCTAAATTCTCCCCCTATTGGGTCAGCAGTGAGAAATTACATAGGGTTATTATTCTAGATATTGGAAATTGATAACATGGAATAGTCACTTTTGACCATTGATTTAACCAGCAATATGTTGTGTGATCCACCCCCACTGTGATCCATATGTTTATTTCTTAATACATTCCAAGTGGAAATTGACAAGAGGAATTGCTTTACGTATTTTTCAAATGTTGACTTTAACTTGGAATACCTGCTGCTCATAGATACGTTGGCAGAATATGGCAGATCACAAGAATGACAGTATTACAGAAAAAAAAGTCTTTCTACACACTATATACCTTCAGACTAACCCAATCTATTATTTATTAAAAGCAAAAATATTTTTATTTAATTCCAAGGAGCAACCAATACATTTACATCTTCTAGTGTTTCACAACCAGAACTAACACATTAAACACCAAAAAGGGTGAAATGGTGCACTAGCCTACACCTACCACACTCACAATTATCTTAATATAATTTGAACGAATACACAATATACAATATATGACACATGCTATTGTTAATAGGGAAGTGAGTGTAGAGTGGGGCAAACCACAACGCATCTCTCGCGAACCAGAGTTTCCCATAGTGACCTTTAGACCCGAAGAAGCAAAACCCGGAGAGTTTCTGGGTATTAGCATTTCTGACCCTATACAGAGACAAAGAAAACATGTTTACTATCAAGACAAGAAGAGGGGAATGTTTACCGACAGCGAGGGAGTGTAAGAGTACTGACTTTATTTACTCAAATCCATCCTTAACCCTGTCCACTGACTCCCACACACACATTTTAACCAGGGTACATGGCGGACATTTTCACATTTGGTGGACTCAGTGAAGGATTTCTATCATTTTTTAAAAATGTAATACAATAGTAAATAGTTATGTCCCTGGGTTAAACACGTGTTTCAGTGAATCAATCTATTCCCGTTAGGCCCAAAATAGCTATAGTAATGGGTAGACTGTAAAAATACACTCATATACTGTACACTGCCCTTCCACACGCCTGCCCATACACACATACATACACATGCACTTTCACGCTTGCCTTTACACACAAACATCCAGGCTTACATTTTCCCTTGCAGCACACATCTATTCCCTTTCTCAATATCATACCTGGGAACTTTCTAAATGAACTAACCCGTTAATAGCCCATAGTGAAGATTCTATGTAGTGACTCACTAAGTATGTTAAACGGGTCTAATACTGGTCCCCTCACAAATGTTTCCATCTTTATTTAAAGGTACACTTAACTGAGCCGCCTGCAATTAAGCAGGGGTATTGACCATAACATACTGGTAGCAAAAGCATCAACTGTGAGTCTTATATATGATCACAGCAGTGTAGAATAAAAAGTCATTTTCAGACTGTGTGACCTTGTGAATCTGCCTTTTCACCTTGAGTTTGGGGCTAAAGCCCTAAGAATTACCAGATATGTTCACTATCATCTCTCCCCATCTATTTTCTTTTTCCCTCTCCTTTCCTGTCTTCTTTATTCCCGTGGTAGGAGTGCGAAGTCTTTCCCTACAGGCCCCTGCTTCAGATCCCTCACGGTGTGCAAGGCTTTACTGCTGAGTTTCGTGATATGACTGCATCAATGGCCAGCACACAGAACGAGGGAGAGTGCTGAAGCAGAGCTCTGTATGAACAGACCTCACTATTTTTGGGCTAGTTAAAGGAGGATTCATGATCTTCCCAACTGGCCCCCAGCTTCTCCAGAGGCAGGCACCCTTGGCTGGGGCGCCAGATACTAAGACCAGCCCTGACTTCCAAAGAAATTTAACGTAAACATGCACCTACTGTTAAGGCAATTTTGCAGAGGCCTGACTAGGGGTGGGTGAGAGACAGTTCAGATTTCCAGCGAGTTCAGAAAATACAGGGTTGTGGTTCAGCATCAAGATGCAGAATTCCTTATGTATTCTTTTGTACCTTGCATGCCTTCAGATGTCCGTTTTTTATTCACACACTCTTATGTTTTAGGAACTGTCATTGTTTTAGCCCTGCTGTGAATAAATGTATTTGAGTCACAATCACGTTTCTTGCTGAACCATGAACCTTGGATTACTCATCATTAGATGAGTTTGGTTCATTTTGCTGTCTGCAAGAGGTATCCTTTGTCAGGGGTCTGCCTGCCAGCTGCATCACAGGGGGCTACATTTTCTGTTTAGAAGCGTATGTGACCATTTTGTACAAGATTCACTTGTTGTAGATAGTCTGTAGGGCACAAAATGTTTATGTAGTTCCCATGTTGAAGCTTTTGTTTCGACCTGACTTAGTTTAACTTTGGCATTGTTTGTTTATTATTTTCCCTCTTATCCTGTGTCTTATTTTGTGACAAACACTTTGGATTTTATTACATTAAAATATTGTATGATACATATCACTGTATATAATATTATCATGCTGTTATTCTACGTTGCACAAATACTGATGTGTTTTTACCTCTCTGTTATTTATATTGATATACTTGCAGTTCTGGAACAAATATAGTCAAATATGACCCAACCTTTAAATACTGAGTCTGAAGAATAAGCCCTTGGGTAATACAACCTGAACACGAATGTTCCTCCACTAAGGTATTTACGACATATACTGTATAACTCTTATTAAGACAATTTCATTTTGTCAATAGTATGCTCTAGGCAAAGTATACAGCTGCAACAAAAACAAAAATCAAATCAACAATAATATTTCTAGATCAGTGTTTTGAACTAGAAAAGCCAGGATTTAATATATCAATCTTAATGAAAAATTAAAACACGCTGCTAGTTTACATGTTGCATGTGCTTTATTACCAAACACTAGTCATACATATTCCACAGCACATGGCTCGTAGCTTATTGGCGAAACACAATCCTAAAAGGACAATGAGGCCATCTAGTGGTTGTATCAAAGCTACACCATCTACTTCATGTTATAGATCCATAATCCACAGCTGTGGTTTTCTTATTTACATTAATATATTCTGTATCATTAAGGTTGGCAATAAACAGCTAATGTAGGTTGGAAAACATGTCGAAGCATATTTTCCTATTTATACAATATAAACATATATGTTTGTACTCACTGTTGCAGGTGTTGCTATTTTTTGTATTTACGTACTATAAAGAGCATCTTCCACCATCCTGTCCAATATTTATTTAAATAAAGGATGCAAGTAATATATACGTATTGCTTTAGCTGAACCTCTCATAAATTAATAAATTTTAACTGACCTTAATGTTTAACACAAATACGTACCTACTCACGATCAGGGCCAGCCTTAGATGTTCAGGTGCCCTGTGTGGACTAGTTTTCTGGCGCCCCCTCGACAAAACAGAAAGGGAATAAATCTAGTTTTAATTAGAGATTATTTATTTGCAAGTGCAAACAAGCAGAAAAATATATAACTGGAAACACTGGTAACAATAATGTACCTTAAATACATTAAATATAGGAAAAAAGACAGCTAACATTGCAATCTTTGTAACATTCCCATTAAATATTGAAAAAATTGGACCCTAGACAATTATTTCCTTTGCACCCCCTCCACGCACCCTAGCATGCAATCACTCCCTCCGCTCCCATACCAAAAAAAAATAAAAAATTCCACACTGACTGGAGATTAGGGGAAGACTGTGAGAGTCATGGCAGTCTTCCCTCCTGACTCTACTGTGACTTTGAAAGGTCCTCTCTCCTGTACTCTTACCCAGAGTCCTTTTGTCCCCTCATTCACTAAACCACACCTCTCTTTCCCTTCCTCCCCGTAGTTCAGGTATAGATCAAATAAACAATACATGTAAACAACACTTGCCTGTATAGTATTGCAGGTATAATCCAACAGATTAACACATAAACGCAGTTTTGCAAGTATAGGTAAACTGGGGATCACATGCAAACTCAGCACTGAAGGTATAGGTCAAATAAACAACACATGGAAAGAGCAATGCAGGTATAGATCAACTAAATAGGATCTACAAATCTTGTATTTGCAGGTATACATAAATAATGTATGAAAACAGCATTTCAGACATAGATCAACAGAATAACACACAAATCCGGTTTTGCCGGTATAGATCAACTGGAAATCACATTTAAACTCGACATTAAAGGTATAGATTGGCGCTGTCCAACCTGCAGCCCTCCAGCTGTTACAGGACTACATCTCCCATACTCCTTAGCAGCCACTTAGCTGGAAGAGCATTATGGGAGATGTAGTCCTGCAGCAGCTGGAGGGACGCAGGTTGGACACCCCTGGTATAGATTCAAAAAACTAAATTACAGGCATAGATCACAGGTTGCACACCCCAAAGCCAGCCCTGGTGTCCACATAGAAATTGACCAGCACCCAGATTACACACGCAAATTGCAGCCCACCGTGAGCCATCTTTGTCCTCAAACAGCCCAGCGTTAGCCATCTTTGTCCCATAAACACCTTGCCTGTGCAATCTTTGTCCCATAAACACCCTGCTTGTGCCATCTTGGTCCCCAAGGCTCAAACACCCTGCTTGTGCCATCTTTGCCTTTCCCGAAATCACTTATACATCTATCATACACACAAAACACTTATACAGTCACTCCTTCAATCTGTCATTTACACAAACCCTTCACACAATTATTAATTCTCTCACTCATTCACACAAATCATTTACACATGTTCAATAATGCATTCTCACCATTCATCCACACATTAATTAATTAATTCTCTAATTCATTCACACAATTCATCCACACATTAATTTATTCTCTCTCATTCACACAATTTAAACATACATTAATTTATACTCTCACTCATTCACGCAATTCATCCACACATTAATTAATTCATTATCTTCCTCATTCACACAATTCATACAGACATGAATTCATTTATTATTTCACACTTTCACACAATTCATCCACACATTAATCCATTTATTCTCTTACACATAAAATTCATCCACATACCAATTTGTTCATCCTCACGCATTCACACAATTCATTCACACATTAATTCATTAATTCTACCCCCTCTCCCCCTTCTTACTATCCCCCCCTCCCCCTTCTTACTATCTGCCCCCTCTCCCTCTTCTTACTATCTCCCCCCTCCCCCTTCTTACTATCTACCCCCTCCCTCCCCTTGCAGTTCACTTGCAGTGAAGTCCTGTGGTAGGAGCGTCAGAATATGACATCATATTCGGCACTCATCATGAAGCGTCAGGGCAGCAGTAGGGAGCTGAGGAGACAAAGGGGGCCAAGTGGTTGCTAAAAACGTTTTCATGTGCAACCTCTCGGCGCCCCCCTCTCTCCTCCTCTCCCAGCCACACAGCTCGCACACCCCTAAGGCCGGCCCTGCTCACGATCTTCTTGAAGCTTGTCCTTCCCACTTACAAGCCTCCTGGAGATCAGAACTATGCAACGTTATAATACAAATACAGAAGCCACAAATGGCATCCAATGTGTCATACACAAGCAGCCAGAAAAGCTCTTCTACTTTCGGCAATATGTGACTTCACATATCTGATGACACCGTTTGTTAGTATGCCCCCATTAAGTCTGACGTATGGCTGGGAAATGTAACATTGGGCAGCAATGAACACATAATTGCATGCTGTGTACACGGAGAGAACACGGAGTTACGGACACCAGTTGAAAACGTTGGTTAAGTTTTCCATCACACTGCTTCACATACTTACAAAGAATACATTACTAGGTACCCAAATAGTTAATAAACTTATAAATAACTAATAAAAAATCTGTGAAATGCCCCTTTAACCCCATTAATAAGTTTTACTTTCCTTCTACTGTATGTATTCATACAGAGGCAGTGCTTAGGAATAAATAATATACTTGGCTATAATCGGTAACCATATTTAATTAATAATATGTATTGATTATGTCAATAAAACACAGCATATACTTAACAACAAAACAAAACAGTACACTAGGATATTAAGGTACATCAGTCATTAGTATTGCCAAAGTCCACGCCAAGAGATGCATTAGACTTAAACACATTACATTCATTTGAAATCCTATGCTTGCCCTAAAAACTATCAAGGGGGAATAAAAGAAAAACACAAAGCCCATGTTAATGCATTTTTCTCCCATTTTCTTGTTACATTATTGAGAAGAAAATGTATTTCACTGGAACTGTAATCCAGTCTTTGAAAAGGTTTCTAAGAAAAAAAAATTGTCAATGTATTATTCCTATTGAACAACTGAATTCCCATTATACTATGTTTTAATACTTTAGTATTCCAAGAAAAAGAAGTACAGTAGTAACTGATTAATATCATATCCTAAGACACTTAGCTATAGCACTATAGCTTGGATAAGCCAAGGTCACAGACATCAAAATAAAAAATTAAATAAATAAGTGGCCATAGAAATTATGTAGTGACTTGTAGAGTATTTGTAGATTATTGACCTAATATCTCTTAGACTCCCTGGTAATCTGGAGATGCCCCTCTCCTTGTGTATGGCTAGCAAGGGGATGGGGCTAGCTGTGTAGGAACCCTTTGGGACCGAGGCTGTTTTAACACTTTTGCTGTGCTCGTATCTAGATGTAATTTTCTCCTCACCCATTTAGTGTACCCACACAAGTTATAGGACAAAAGAGGCTTTATCAGATCTTCAGATTTCTTATCATAAAAAACATGATGACAAATTGAAAAAAAAACAAACACTTTTTTACTCATCCAAAACAGCTAATGAAAAAAACTGCTAAATAGATTTATATAGAGTTCAGAAATACCCAATGTTTTTATGTTTTTTTTTGCTTTTTTCTGCAAGTTATTGAGCAATTAGTACAGGTAGCGTTTTGCTATTTCAAAACCATAGCGGTCACAGCACATCCTGGGGTTAGTGTTCGATGTTGCTGATTGCCTCTTTATCAAGGCATTTCAGCGACACCATTGAAGTTTAGGAGGCGATCATTGATCGCCACCTAAACTCTTTTAAAGCGGGCATCCACCGCCATATAGTGTATGGTGGACATTGACGCCCCAGGGAGGGGCCAGGCATGGCCTGATGCTGATGCTGAATACCTCGACGTCAAGGCATTACAGCAACACCGTTTGTGCCTGACGTGCCTGGACCGTCATTGGGCGTTAAGGGGTTAAAGAGCCAAGTAGTGGGCAGATAGCTGGTAGGAGTAGGCTGTACCTGGGCATGGAGAGGGCATTAGCAAACACTGCTCCATTGCTTGAAGATTGCAGATACTATACTGGAGCCCAAATGGTATTACAATAGAAATTAAGGAGTAAGGTGTGATCTCAAGTACTCTCATAAATGTCATATTTGGACTGATTCCTATATTGCCCTGGTATGGGGATACTATAATACCATTACTGCCATGAGTTAAAGTTTGTTACAACTTATAAAGATGAGTCATCTTGCCGATGGATGAACCCAAAACCAAAAATATCCATAGAATGTAGATTTTTTTGTAAAATGAAAAGTCCAGCCCGGAAGGTGAAGTTAAAAGAAACAAAAGGAGTCACCTACAGTGACTCCGTTGAAACACTGAAAACTGAATTATTGCAACTATTTTTGTTTCCTGCTTCACATAAGGTAGTGTTTTATTATTTTAGTGGATCTGTCGTCATCATATGTGAATGACTAGGTCCAGTTAAAATAAAATATCATTGAACTAGTGAAACTGGCAGCAAATACCAATAGCAAAAAACAAAAATATATTAGTCTTGATTCTGAGAGGATGGGGTGTACATGCAAGCGCCCATAATCTGGTGTGTAATGTCAGACAGCAAAAGATAATAAAGTTTTGTCTCAGTCTGCAGTCTAAAGTGTAAAGTTGTTTTATCGTCGTGTGGACGGATAAGCCGCTCGAGGAAGAGATCTAAAGGGAATCCCTCAGAGCAATCCTTTGTGAAGATGAAAGTCGGAGCAAACTTATTGCTCAATTTCATGTGAGTGAGATACCACTTAGGGGAAACACCTGATTTATATATATTTATGGAAAGCACTATGATTTTTTATTTATTTTTTGTTTCTACATATTGACACATTATCGTGACACAACGGATGGAGATTCAGTTTGGCAATTGGCAAGCGAATATAAGTATTGTTGTTTATATATCTTTGTGACAAATTTTTTGGGTGCAAAGTTGATTAGTGGTTACTTTCACACTCATTTTTGGCGCAACACTTTATTATCTTTTATGATTATTAGTGGTATTTTGGGGTTATACTTCAAGTGTTTGCAGCATTATTTATAATATCTATATAATATTATTGCACAATATTTATGTTATTTAGCGCCTGATCACTATTATTATTATTTAGTGTGAGACAGCAGACTGGGTTGCGGAAATGCATAAAATAATTGAAAACATATGTGTATTCGTTATCACAGTGAAACTGTATGAATATTTATGTGTATATTTATTATTATGTATGAGTCTATTTTTTGTAGCTGTATAAAATCAAAATAAAATAAAAAAAATAATTGAAAACAAAATTGTATATGTTTATATGTTTGCCAACCATGTATCCCTGAGTTATTCCATAGGTAAATCAGCAAACTTGTGTTTTTACTTTTATACTCCAAATATATATATATATATATATATATATATATATATATATATGATATATATATATACCATATTAGTTACTGAAGCTTCATGCCTGCAGCATTCACCAAGCTAGTGCAAGCTAGTGCTGAAAATGACTGGCGGTAAGTATATCCTGTGCATGGAGATGTGTTTGACTCAACACACCTCCTGGAAGGCAAATGACTGGGTGTGGGCAAAGGGCCAAATGCATATGTGGGGATACTGCAGAATCCAAATCCATTGCAAAGGGGAGCACATGGAAATTTTAAGGAGCCTCTCTAACATGCATTTGATGGCTGGCATGTATATTTAATGGGCTTTGTAGGGGGGAGGTGATCGTTCTATTCATCCACACAGACCTCTATCTTCCCCTCATTTATCTGCATACCACACAGCATCAGAATACCATAATATAAAGGGCCAATCCATTGAGCTTCTGTTCCAAGGACAGCTTGGTCGGTACTGTATAAGGTAAATTTAAATGAGTTAATCTCACTGAATGAACTTTGCATTATACAAGACCAGATCAGCCAGAGTTGACAAAATTTGGAACTGCAACCCAACTCCTTACCCTTATCCCTTACCATACCAATTCTCTGATGTTCCAAGATTAGCCACTGTGCATTCCACAGCTTGCCAGGATATCCACTATCGCAATTCTGCTACAATAATGAATTTATTAAATATCCTTGGGAGGATCATCAGGATACAGGGTTGCCAATTTGTGCGGGACTATCCTTATATAATGGAATCTATCCAATGCCATAAGTTCTTCTAACAGTGACACTTTAGTTGTCCCCACTTGCTGACCAAACAGGCAAGAGCAGCAAGAAGAGAAAAATGATAACAGTGCCTTGTGAAGAAGAAAGGCTTCCCCAGTATCATCAGATAGGTACTATGTATAGCATATGTAGTTTGTGTATATTGAATGTGTATACATGTACATGCATGTGTATTTTTAATGTGTATACGTGTACTGTATCTATATGCAGAGATCTTATTGTGTATTGTGCGTGTGTATATGGATACTCTGTGAGTAGATATTTGAACTTTCAGGCACACAAAGTACACTCTACCACACACGACTCTGAGACACATAGATAGACTCTACCACACATTACTCTCAAGTACACATATGGCTCCTACCCTAACCACTCTCAGATCACACTATAACACTCAATACTCAGTTACACAGTTCACATTCTACCACCATTCTAACACTATACACAGTCACACAGATTGAAATAGTCCCCACTTTGTCAGTATGTAATTAACTCAGTAAATTTAAAATTATATATATATATAATGTTTACCAAAACAGAGCATTTCATTTCTTGCAATACTCATAAAATGACACTGGATGTCACTATTTCTTTGCTTGTGTATCGTTTGGCAAAAATATCCAGTCTCCATTACAAGCCAAAAACTATTAAATGTAACTACATTTTCTCACAGACCATCTTCCAGAAATACTTCACTCATTTTGTTCTCCTTGAAATACATTCCCATTGTCATATTCAGCACTTTACAATTACTTGTGTTAAAAGACATTTCTACATGAAAGTCATCTGAGAAGAAATGTTTGAATAAGTTCTTTGTTTTTATCCGTTTACTATGTAAACTGAAAGGTGAGAGCTAATTATGGATTAAATTAAGGAAACGAAATTTCATCAAGAAAGTTTTTAGAAACATATACCTGTAGTTTTCTGACTTATGAGTTTTTGGACCTTTAAATCGGTCTGTAAATATTCCAAGTTCTAAAACCAAAATGTCAATATTTCAAATTATACCACATAATACCCCCCCCAAAAAAAGCATATTTAAGGCAGCATTGTAGACAGCATGGGCAAAGGGGCAGCATGACCGTGGGTGTAGGAAGGTATCTGACAGGGCAGGGGTTCACCTGTCATGTCTGCTATGCTTGAGGCACTCACCGCCTAGAGAACCACTGAAGAGAGAGAAGCCCCCAACAGCAATAATCCAGGACTTAGATGATCCCAACAGTGAGGAGGCCTCCGTGAAGGCAGAATGTAGGTATGCACTGAGTAAACTTTGCAAGGTGAAACAGCAGATATGAGGGATACCAATGGATCAGAACAGAAGGGGTTAATTCCAATAGAATGGTCAGGGCAGCCGGATCGGTAACGAAGCAGGTAGTCAGACAAGCCGAGGTTCACAACACGAGGAGGTAGTCAGACAAGCCGGGTCGGTACACAGGAATCACGATCAGAGGTACAGAATCGAATGGCAAGGAGTAGTGAGGCAATGCAAGGGTCAATACACAGGCAAATAGGAGCAATCTCACTGGAACATAGGAAAAGACCACAACAGGGTGCCTGAGAGTAGCACAGACTGGCTTTTAAATCTGGTGCCACTCTCCAACCTCCAACTGACATCATGGCCCCGCCTCCACCCATCCATCAACTCCCCAGGTCCTGCCTTGCAGCACAGCCGCGCCCCTAGAGGAGTGACAGACGACCGGAGGAGAGGTAAGTACAACACTCTGGGAACTTCTGTACCATGAGGAGTTCCCCAAACAGACCCTCTTTCTCCCGTAACGAAAACTACCAGCTCCCGGGGCATCTGTGCGCCACGAGCGGCAGGACGCCGGCAGCCCACAGGACCCGGGGTGATAGTATCGGGTCTCCGTGAACTGCGGACGAACCTCCATCCATCGGCGACAGGACCCGAGGAGGTGACATTACCCCCTCCCAGAGGGACAGCCAGAGGCCGCAATCCTCCAAGCTTACCAGGGAATTTATTATGAAAGGATCGGAGCAGCGTAGGAGCATGTCAATCCTTGGAGTGAACCCATGACTTTTCTTCCGGACCGTAACCCTTCCAGTGTACCAAATACAGAATAGCATTCCTAACTTTCTTAGAGTCTAAAATTGACTGTACTTCATATTCAACCTGGGAATCAACAATTACCGAACGAGGGCGAGGAGTAAATCTGGTGAATCGATTACAGGTAAGGGGCTTAAGCAAGGAAATATGAAAAACACGGGGAATCCGAAGTTCGTAATCAACAGGGTTAATTTTACGGGGTATGTGAAAAGTACCGATGTAACGATGGGCGAGCTTCCTAGAGGTAACCTTAAGGTTAATGTTTTTGGTAGATAACCATAACCTGTCACCTGCCATAAACAAGGGACCAAAGCGGTAGCGGAGGTCAGAATGCTGCTTGCATCTAGAAGCTGCCTTAACTAAAGAATGGTGTACCTTGGCCCAAACTAACGGCAGTTGTTTTACATAGAAATCCCCTGCAGGAACCTGAGAATCAACGAATGAAGTGGGCAGAGAAGGAGGATGAAAGCCATAATTACAGAAAAAAGGTCTAACCCTTGATGATTCGTGGAAGGTGTTATTTCTGGCAAAGACCTGAGGGCCTCGTATGAGATCCCTTGGGGATAACACGGGCAGTACAGGAGGCGACAAAACAATGACCATCTAGCTAACTTTTTATGATCGGTTAAAATAGCAACAGGGTTCCGTGCCCCCTCTAGAAGATGTCTCCACTCTTGAAGGGCTAAAACAATACCCAACAGCTCGCGGTTCCCCACGTCATAATTCATCTTGGCCGTAGAAAACTTTTTAGAAAAATAGGCACATGGGTGAAGTTTATCATTAAAATCCCGCCTCTGAGAGAGTACAGCCCCCACCCTAATTTCAGACACGTCAACCTCAACGTCAAATGGTTTGGTGGCATCAGGGTGTCACAATATCGGACCTTTTAAGGTGAGGAAAGCCCTGAAGAGCTTCTTTGGACCAATTCTTATAATCAGACCCATTTTTAGTCATATCAGTAAGGGGAGCCACGATTTTAGAGAAATTTATTAATAAATTTCCTATCGTAATTAGCGAATCCTAAAAATCTTTGAAGGGGTCGTAATGCGAGAGGTTGAGGCCATTCTGAAATAGCCAAAAGTTTCATAGGATCCATCTCGAATCCAGAGGCAGAAATGATGAAACCCAAAAAGGAGACATGCAGAACTTCAAACAGGCATTTCTCGAGTTTAGCATAAAAATGATTCTGACGGAGACGCTGCAAAACAATATGGCCATGATTACGATGTGACGGGAGATCAGGCGAATGGATCAGGATATCATCCAGATAGACTATGATGAACTGAAAGGATATATCACGAAAAATGTCATTGACGAATTCCGGCCTTTGAATATTCAACTAATACAGTTGAGATTAGCAGTAATTACTAAGCAGTAAAGATTAGTAACCCACGCCATTGAAAAATGGCTCATTGGTCATTCACAAAATGGCCAGTACTTTTCCCTTGTTCTTTGGTTTATATCACATATCACATAAATAGTTTTATTACGCATGTCACTGAAATAAGATTATTAAAAAATATTAAGAATTATTTAACGTCACATTAAAATAACATATTTTTAATAACAAATCTGCAAAGTCCTAAGAAATATGTTGTCATTAATTTTTCCTCCCTGCAGCTGGGCTATAAAGTCTTTAGAAATATCATTACTCATGTTTTAGTTATGTGTGACATGCCTTTTCTGCCAATATTTCCACCCCGTTCACAATAATGGGTGTAGTGGCAAGATTTATACCTCCTGATATGGTTCCCAAAATAGTATATGGTATGTGATGGCAATAACCAAATATGACTAATTATACAAATAAGAGACACTAATTATAAAGTAATTATAAATGTGCTTCACATACGTGCAAAACATGTTTAAAGTGTCAGTTTAGGTATATTACCTTTTTAATGCTTTAATGAAAAAAATATTTAAGGCAAATTTCCTTGGCCAAAGATCAGAAACATGTAGTGCTACTTGTTCCTAGTGGAGATCAGGCTCATTGTAAATGGCCAATTAACACTGAGGACTATGCCAAGTTCAGTCCACCGATTGTCACGCGTCTTTAAAAGGCAGACCACCAGCATAAGGTGTCATAGGCTAGCACTACGCAGGGTGGTGGCACAGAGGGGGCAGCTGGTAGTAGAAGATGAAGATTAATATTGCACTGGCTTTAATAAGTATGTTTTCCATTGTTTGCATTCCTAATATGTACATATTTTTATTCATAACTTAATGGAGAACTCATTAGCAGTACAGTAAAGAAAGCTTCATGTATTTCATGTCCATGTATTCTAGTAGGCTGTTCATGATTTTCTGCTTACTTTAATCATCATAAATCAAATTAAATCCTGTAATCAAACATGCTAAACAACTGCTCAGTTACAAATTAAAAATAATTAACTGTTTGAAGTGTAGCAAACAAATAGAACCGAAATCCATATTTAAAAGGTATGAAACTCCAGTTCCTTTAGGCAGTTTCCTAATATAGATCTTGTACCACAGCTCCAATCATCAACCAGGTTGGCAACAGAAATAAGGTTGGTAGCAACTTCATATTGATGTCAACCTCCAAAGTCCTGGATGGGACTGGTACATGTCAGACCACACCACACTTCTCCAGACAGAAAATTACATGTTCGTGTTATTCTTTATAAAACTAATATTAACTTCCTGATGCGCACAGAGCACATACCAGTTAAAATTCTGAAATAACGCAAAAGGCGGAATGATTAATGGCTTCTCAAAGGAAAGGGATAATATACCAAATGTAATTTCATTTATGAAACAGCATATTCTTTATACAATGTCCATGTGTGTAATGTGATTAAGAAAGAGTCATATTTTGATCACTATTGGATTTTGCATCTTCCTGGTGGTTTATGGGAATTAAATGAGTGCCAGATACAGTTTCTGTCCCGTAGCACCAAAGAATGTCGCTAAATGAAATTAATTAAAAAGTCTATAAATGACCTTCAGCAGTCATGCTATTTTCTATTAGTGTCTGGTTGAAAGTGGAGAAAAACAGTACAAATGTAATTTGATGTAAATCCCAAGGATGTAAAGCAAATAAACCAATTTGTTACAATATTAAATGACAGACATCTGATCTTTAACTTGGTTTGTTTCTTGGCTTAGAGCTGCAACACTAGACTGACTCTTAAAGTTATATGTAAAACATTTCAGTGAATATGGGTAATCTTACAATTACTTTCAAAGTATGTGCTATGCATGCACAATGACTTTTGACCACAGTGAGGGGCATTTTAAACACAAACTATTTGGAAAGCTACATTCCATTGTATTTTTATTAGTATTATTATCATTTATTGTTTTATATAGCGCCATCAAATTCCGTAGCGCTGTACAATGGGTAGACAGGACATAACAAGTAGTATGTAACATAACAAATTGACTAACAGAGACAACGGGTGAGGAGGGCTCTGCTCAAACGAGCTTACAGTCTACAGGGAGTTGGGTTGTATTACACAATAGGTAAAAGAGCCACTGTTAGGGATAGACCAGCCACGCTAGTAAAAGTATTGCAGGAGATGGAGTAGGAAAGGTAAGCTAAAGGAATATGGGAGTATGGGAGGGCATTAGTGTGCTATGTTGTAAGCATCCTTAAAGAAGTGGGTCTTCAGGAATTTTTTGAAGGAATAAAGGCAGGGGGAAAGACGGATAGACCCGGGGAGGGCATTCCAGAGGATGGAGGCAGCTCTTGAGAAATCTTGTAAGCGGGCATGAGAGCTAGAAATCAGAGGAGAGGATAGAAGGAGATCATTGGATGAGCGGAGAGACTGGTTAGGAGTGTATTTAGAGATGAGTGAGGAGATGTAGGGAGGGCAACCGCTGTGAAGGGCTTTGAAAGTAAGAGTGAGGATTTTAAAATGAATCCTGAAGCGCACAGGCAGCCAGTGAAGCGACTGACAGTGGGGACATTAGTAAAGCGATGTGAGAGGAAGATAATTCTGGCAGCAGCATTCATGGTGGATTGTAGAGGGGTGAGACGGTTAAGAGGGAGACCGGCTAAGACAGAGTTACAGTAGTCAAGACAGGAGATAATCAGGGCATGGACAAGAGCCTTAGTGGCAACCTGTGTTAGGAAGGGACGGATGTGGCCAATGTTTTTAAGATGGAGGCGAAAGTTTTTAGAGACAGACTGAATATGGGGTGTGAACGTGCATGAGTAGATGGGGAGATGATGGCACCATTAACATTGAGGGAGATAGATGGGTAAATCTTAGCATTGGAGGGAGGGAGGATGAGGAGTTCAGTTTTGGAGAGGTTGAGTTTCAAGAAACGTTCAGACATCCAGCTAGAGACAGATGCAAGGCAGTTAGTTACACAATCTAAGACAGAGCCTTGGGGTACCCCAACTGAGAGAGGTAGGAAGTGAGCCTTGAGACAGCAGTATCACGGAGGCCAAGATCATAAAGCTTTTAAAGGAGAAGAGGGTGGTCCACCGTGTCAAAAGCAGCAGAAAGGTCCAGTAGGATTAGCATGGAGTAGTGGCCCTTGGATTTAGCATTGAGTAAGTCATTAGTAACTTTAGTAAGGGCGGTCTCAGTAGGCGAAAACCAGATTGAAGAGGGTCAAGCAGGAAGTTGGAATCTAGAAACTTAGTTAGTTGTATATAAACAATTCTTTCAAGAAGCTTGGAGGTGAAAGGAAGCAGAGAGATGGGACGGTAGTTGGAGAGACCAGTCGGGTCAAGGGAGGACTTTTTCAAGATAGAAGTAGGAGTAAAGGGAATTGAAAGGGTTGTGGGACAGGGAGGAGATGAGGGAGGTGAAATAGGTTTCTTTAGCAAGGTTAAGAGCAGAGTAGTAGGAACATAGCATAAATTAATAGTGCAGAAAGTCAGATGTGGAATTAGACTTTCGCCAACTAAGTTCCTTCAACATCGTTGTAGGTGTCGGGTTACAGTCGTGTGCCAGGGTTGGAAATGTGAACGTCGTGAGGAGCGAGTAGTAGCTGGTGCTACATGCTCAAGAGCAGATATGAGAGTGGCGTTATAGACAGAGGTAGCGTTGTTAGGGCATGACATGTTAGAGATTGGAGAGAGGAGAGGAAGTAAGTTGATTTAGAAGTCATTAAGGATAATAGAACTGAGGTCTCTGGTTAGGCGGGGTTGGGGTTCAAGGGGGGCAAGATTAGAGAGCAGGAAAGGAAGTGGTGGTCAGAGAGGGGGAAAGGGGAATTTAAAAGGTTAGTGAGAGAGCACATGCTAGAAAAAATAAGACCCAGGGTGTTAGCCGGGCCAGGGGGGCGATGCGTATGGAGATGGGATGAAATAGTCGGATAGCATGGACTTCAATTGAGGAGAAGGAGAGAGATGGGGCAAAGGGAATAGGTTGAAAAGTACAAGTAGGGGAGAGTAGGAAGCCTACCCCTCCTCCCTTCTTGTAATCAGGTCTGGGAGGCCACCATAGGAGAGAGCAGCAGGAGAAGCAGTGTTAGAAGAGGTTAGCCAGGTTTCAGTTACAGCAAGAAGGTGTAAGGAACTAGAGACAAAGTGGTCATGTAGGGCTGTTAGTTTGTTACAGACGGAACATGCATTCCAGAGAGCAAAGGTAAATGGGGGGTAGGAAGAGCAGCAGGGTATGTGGCCCAAGATTATTTAGGTTTCTGGAATGTTGACTGGGAGATGATGAGGAAGGGAGCACCAGAGGAGGCCCAGGGTTTGGGGAGATATCCCCAGCAGCTAGAATAAGTAGAATAGAAAGTAAGAGGAGGTGGGAATAGGAATGTGTCAGCGGAGGGATTTCTGGGTGTGAGGGGAGGTGGGGGGAAGGGAGGAGGTGAAGTTGAGAAGCGCTTGGGATGAGAGAAGGGGAGAAGAAAGTAATGAAGGTGCAATGTAGACATAGTGTGGGGTAGCTGGTGGCTGGAGAGAGATAATGATTTTACAAACAATAGAGGAAAGAGAAAGGAGGAACAAGAGGATTCTAAACTTGGTAATTGGAGACGAATGGTGATGGGAATGGTGTGGGAGTGGAGCATGCAGTGAGCAGTTCTGTGGGTAATTGATTGCAGGGAGTCTCCTGGTTCTTCTCTGTCCTTCCTTGCTGTCCTTCTTGGTGAACTCCCTTGGTCTACTCCCAGATAGTGGCACTTAGTGAAAAATTGGCACTTCCCCCCACGAGGAAGGGAAATGGCTAATTGGGCCCAATTTAGATATTTCCACTTAGGGGTGTACTCACTTTTGTTGCCTAGGTTTAGACATTAATGGCTTCATGCGGAAGGTTTATGTTGCATTTTAAAGCAAAAAATGGCAGTCTGGTAATGAAGAGACCCTATATAAGAGCAGAGCAGGCAGAGCATCCATTTATTTCACCGTGACTGCTTTATGTGACACCCACTGTGCTGCATCTGAGCATTTTACTGTAAGAGATTCTTCTTGTGTGAGACTTGGTGAGCCTCAACCTGCCATTTCTCACAGTGTCTAAGACTCTCTAAAGTTTTTATTTTTAAAGAATTGATTTTATTTAATGAATAAAACCTATTCAAAATTAAGATCATTTAACCAGTCCACTACTATCGTTAACTCCATAACTATAACTATCAGCTAATTGTGACCCTCTTTCTTTCACCAATTGGTCTCAAATTCCCTATTCAACTTCTTTCACACATTTATTTCTTGTTTCCATGGCAGCTGGACAAACTAATTAGATTTCCGAAAACAAAAACGAATTTCATTGAATACGAAAAACCAACATGAAAGAACACAAACATGAAAACCAACATGAAAGAACACAAATTTTCTGCCGGTGCCCAAGTCTAGTTAGCAGACTTAGTTAAGTCAGTGAGCCAAAAAGCTCACATATAAGGTAAAGGTGAATATTTTACACCTTAATTATAAAGTACAGTGCTGTATACAGTAATGCAGATTAGCATTGACACAATGTGATTTTTTTTCAATAGCTGGAGGCTGCCAATGTTGTCAGTTATGTAAGATTTTGAGTGACAATAACATTGGTGGGTATTCCGCTTTAATAAGCTCCAGTGTGTGGCAGAGACCTAGTCAGTAGAATAGGGCCTACTTATTTTTAGGGATATTAGACATCCATAGTCCCTTATTCAATGAAAAAGTGCATCTTCTAAAAGAGCTTCATTTTTTAAAATGTATTTTCATTTATCAAAGAGTTCATATCTTTGCACATAAATTAGTGGTTTTCATGTAATTACATGATTCAGAAAAGTTTAGTTCATATATTGTGTTAGTATCCAGACATTGAGTTACCTTTAAGTTCGAAAGGAAGCAATAAATTACACACTGGGCCTTCTTTTGCAATTCATCATTTTGACATTCTAAGGACTTGTTTATTTCTTCCATCAAATACTTATGATTTTCCCGTAGTAGTCTTTATATTTAAATAATGTATTTGTACATCTAAATAAAACAGCTTTAAATATAATAAAACTTTAATCAATTGATCACATCTGCCATGCGTGGATTCAGTATTTATTGTAATTACATTTAGGAGCCGAGTTATTGTAAGGGCTTGGCCAGGCCAGAGCAGTAGAAATCCTGACACCTTATATCGGTTATGGATGGTTGTTTTTAGAAATATAGTAAGAGATGGAATCTTAAACATTTTATCAAAAAACATTACAAAGGACCCAGCTTTATAGCACACAATGTAAAGATAAAAATTGGGGATTACATTTTAAACAACTAAATTAAGCAATGCTAGTTTTGAAAATGTATTCATTAATTAATGTTACACTATTAATAGCATGAACACATGTTAAGATATTAAATCACATAAAAATATAATGTGCATTTATCTCACATACAGGTGACCTATGCAACTCCCTAGTGTGCCAAACCAGTGAGGGTACCATTATCAGGCTCCAGTTAAGATGCAGCACGTGGACCAACCCATTTATAATCTTATAGTGGCTTTAAAAACACTGGTCACCAACAAGTACCATTCGGCTACTTACTACAGTAGTCATAATTCTCTGAAAGCAGAAGTTTGGTGGAGTAGCACCCAATGAAGCAACTTGTGCTGTTTTCAACAAATCCTAGAAAATATTCTTTAAAGCACATGATCAGCTCACTTCATCAAACTGTCAATGCCATGCATGAAAAGGAAATGTAACTTGACAACACAATATGAATGAAGTTCCTTGTTTTTTGGTTTTTCTTGTCAAGAGCAAATAATTAAATATGGTTCCAAGAAGTTCATTATGTTGCAGACGCTGCTTATGAATTGCACTTAGTTATGACTTACCGAGTGCATAGCAGAAATCTATCAATGTATTCTTCTAGCGCAAAACTCTCTGATAGTTCTCCTGTATCTCATTGATTTACTCTATTGATTTTGTGTTGCATTTAAAAACACAGGGTCATCAATGGGGACGCAGTCAAGCAAGTTGTTAGGATTTGGTCAATTGTTCTTAATAGAATATTTGTATGTCATTATATTCAGTGGGCTTAATTAACCTATATAATTAAACAAAACGAATGGAAAACGTCTCTCTTGTATTAATGAACAAAAACAAAAACTGAAACTTACATCAATACTCCACAAACGCTGTAAACACTACATCCAACAGAATAATGTGTTTATTATTAGCACAATTAACATGTTAAATATATAGGTTAGTTAGGGGACCATAGTATCTAATATTAGTGCTGATTAGACACTTTTATTTAGCTTTTTGACATAATCCTAATGGTATTAGTAAAAAATATGATTACAACCACTTCTTAAATGTATACAGTGTTGCGTAATGGATAATAAGACAGTAGGTGGGCACCACCAGCAAATATATCTTTGCATCTCACTCCTTGTAGATGGCATGTCGATAAATCCAGTACTTTGGTAACTTAATTTCTCCATGTTCTAAATGGCAGTGAGTGGTTTGCCTATTAAATTAAATGCAAGTATTGCCCATCTTTCATGGTTATGGCCAAGATTTCTTATTTATACGTAACCTATGTTCTACCAGATGTTCCTCTACCACAGTATGGTATGGATGGGATACAAAATCCTAAAAATATCTAAGTATACTGTACTTCAATCTAGTATCTGGCAAACACATTTCTTTGGTTCAGGAAGCCTATAATTTGCTTATAATTGTCCCATTCTTTGTAACATCTAAGTAGTTCTAAGTGTCTAGTTATCCTGCTCTAACAAAGTTTGTAAATTGTGTTACAGGGTTGGTAATGGAAATTAAAAAAATCATATTTACCATAGTGGAAGTGATTCATATTTACAATGCAAACGCATGATAAAAGCAATGCCAAAAATTTGGCTTGCGGCATAACAATCAGAATAAATTGAATTACTAGCCTTTTTACATATAATTGTTTTATTTCGGACGTGCCAGGTAGTTTTTTGGGGTTTTCAAGTGTAAAAACTTGTCTTATATTTATATTTCTAAATGAAATATATCACTTTTTAGGAGACACCGTGTGCATTTTCACACACAGAACATTTTAGCCTGAGTGTCATATACAATGAAAATATGCAAAACACACCAACAGTCACAGTTGTGCATGTTTCTTTAGCGAGGGTGTAAAAAATATTTAATTATAATTTCACAGGCATTTGCCTCTATTAACTCATCATACTAGACATGTGTAAACTCATAACAAGCCTAATTTGGAGGATAAACCTATATCATTGAAAACAGGAAACCGTACATTACTGCTATGCAGACTTCTGTAGCCTTTCATTTCTATTAGTTTTGCCGCTGATTGATTTTTCTAAGTGGTTTGTCGCTAGCCATTCAATGTACAAATGGGCAACCACTGTCTAAAACCACAGGACTAAAATTTAGCCTGATTTACATTGGGGCATTTAATTAGTGTATTGGTTCCTACACAATAATTGGTTTACAGTACTGTGTGTCATATAGCATCCCCTGAGAGAGGATTGCTTGCATTGCTTACCCACCCAGTACTAAGCAAATGACATTATTAGGAAAGCAATCAGTTAAAAGCTGCTGGTAATAATGTTAAAGTGGCTTCTATGCCGGTGACATCACTATCTGAAGGCATGTTCCTTTATACTCCAGCCTCAGTACATGAGACCCACCCTGTCTAACTGCTGAAAATTCACTGGATGAAGAGAGGTTGAAAGGAAAGTGCCAGCTTTCTTGCCAAAGGTAAGTTTCCACATGTGCTGGGCTACTAGGACTTTGGTGTGATATATTTTTAGTATTCTGTGCGCTGCTAATGTTATCCTGTATATGTTACACACAACATAGTTTCCTCTAAGAGTTCTCTGAAATAATCATTGTCTGTGAGATCTTTTTACTGCAAATGGGGAAAGGAACTAGTGACACCCTTTGAGTACCAGAAGGATGTTTAATGTATTGTTCAATGATTCTTGCCATATGGATAATTTCACCAGGCAAAGGGTGCCTTTGCTATATTCACAACTCCTTGAAATGTATAATACACGAATACATGCTTCATATCTTTCTGTTCTGACTCCTTTTCTGATCCCTGAATGGCAATTAGACCAATTACCTTTAATGCATTATATGTGCAATATTTTGTGATTGCTGTAAATAAACATCACTGGCTGCTAATTTGTACCTTTCACAGATGATTTGCTTTATTGTTTAGCTTACAGGAGGTATTTAACCAATATATGTTAATGTGTACATCAGTATCAGTTTAATTTATGGGATGTTGTAGGTTGCATGCAATAACACTAATGCACAGTGCGTTCAAGTGGCCCCCTATTTGATCTATGAACTTTGTGTCGGCTGCTAATTAAATGGTTTGCACTTAAGGACTGTGTAAGTTATGTATTGCTTGTTTATTACCGTAGTTTGTCATTGTAACGTTGCCTTCCAGGTTTTAATTTATTGTCAATATGCATAATTTTCCTAGATCTGGGGCAGTGATCCAAAGAATAATAATAATTTAACTGTTTCATTGTCAGCAACAGATGAGAGACTTAATAATGCCCTTTATTGTAACCAACTTAATCGTCATTTGAAACATGTTAGATTTAACAGTTTATAACATTTTAGGTGAAAATATAAGTTGGGAGATTTATATATCTTCAGTTTGTCAGAAGCTGAACAACTTGTTGACTTTGCTTGACTTATACTACCATAACCTAGGGAATTAGTGTCTAGCCTTGAACCCGGATGACCTAAATCCATTCAGGAGATTATAATGTGGCGCTATAAGGTATTTAAAACAGTTGTGAAATTGTGTTAATGTTATTATTATTGATACTTTGAGTTACCTTTAAGTTCAAAAGGAAGCAATAAATTACACACCGGGCCTTCTTTTGCAATTCATCATTGTGAAATTGTGTTAATGTTATTATTATTGATACTTTGGGGGGGGGGTTTCACTAAAAAGAGATAAACATCATTAGTAAAAAGAGATAAACGATTGGCATAGACAACTTCCGCTGCAGCCGGAAGGAGGTGCGGTTAGCAGCGGGGGTTGTCTGCGTCCATTGTGCAGACCTTCCCCGGCTGTCAGTGAGGAGAGTTCCCTGCCCCCTCTCTCCTCACTGACAGCCGGGGAAGGTCTGCGCGATGGACGCAGACAACCCGCTTAGACATTCTACACGCTGCCCTGGCTACACAGTCAGAAGCACCGGTAAGTTTAGGGGGGCATAAGACAGGAGGATCAAGGTCCCCTGCAGCGTTGCGGGGGATCTAGATCTTAGTCTCATAGTCAGACCTAGTTGAGGTCTGATTATAAAACGACCCTGATTATAACATGAGGGGTCTTTTTCAGAGCATTTGCTCTGAAAAAAAACTTGTCTTATAATCAAGCAAATACGGTATTGTATAGACCGCTAAAGTTGTGGTTAAGCGTTTCACTTTCAAACCAAACTTTCTAACAATTTGCTTTTTAAGCATTGGTGCAGCAGTGTAATTGCAATGTTACTATGTAACAAATCAACATACATTTACTAAGGATAAAGCCACTTTCTTTCTGGCCTGGGGGGCAGATTAAGCTGATTAAGGGAGATAACTTCATGACAGAAAACTGATCACATAATGCTGATCCTGCCAGATAATGCCACTGATCTCAACTTCCACAAACCTCAATTAGCTCTCAGAAACAATTATGACAGACAAATAAAAAGCACTAGCTAAATGTTGTTTAATTGGTTTATTTAGTAATGCTACCTTCTATGACTGTTCACAGCATTTGAGGTACATGCAAAATGGACTTAAATAGACCTAAAAAGGTATAATTATAACATCTTAAGTTCCTGGGGTTTTCATACCCAAAGGACAAAAATATTTTTGTCATTTGCTTGTTAAACATAATTCCCCTTTTCCATACTTAATATACCCACACAAATTGTACATCATTTGTCCAGGAATCATAGAAAAAATATATAAATATAGAGGGTTTTTTCTAAAATAGAAATAAACGTTCTTCCTTCCTGTAGACGCCACTGCCCAAAAATGAGACAGTTTATCTCTTGATTATTTATACCCCACATACATATTTTTTAAGTTCCAAAAGGCCTCTTACATACTTTACATATTTATATAGTGCCAACAGCTTCTGTAGCACTGTTACAACAGATTCATTAAAATAAATTAAAATGACAAACAACCACAAACTTGTACAAAAAGAGAAGAGGGCCCTGCTCTTGAGAGCTTACAATCTTGTCTGTGGTTGAGGAGGAAGATAAACAATAGGACGGGACTGTTTGGATGGGGAAGAGTTGGTCAAGTCAGTATGATCTGCAGAGGTTGTTGATCGTTCAGATGGCCTGAATAGGATGTTGGCTAAGAGTGTTAGGAAGAAAAGTTGTACACTCAAAAAAGTGGGTTTTCAGGGAGCTTTAAGTCTGATGAGGAATGGTATTCCAGAGGGGTGCAGCATGGGTAAAATCCTCAATGATGGAGTGGGAGGAGGCGATGAAGGAAGAGTATGATGCAGATCATGAGAGGAAAGAATAGGGAGGACAGGGATGCATTTGGATAGGAGGGTAGAGATATAAAGAGGTGTGGAGTTGTTAAGTGCTCTGTAGGTAAGGTAATATTTTTGAATACTATTGGCATAGAGGGTTTGGTGTAGTGATTTTTTAAAATATGCTGGCTGCTGCTGACATAGGAGGGTCCAAGCTATCAATACACAGCCTGATTTCCCGTGTAGCATCAGGGAGATGTCCCTACAACTAGAAACAAAGTCAGGACGTACCTGTAGGTCCTAAAGGTCTATACAGCTTGTGAGAACCTTTGCCCCAAGCAGCTTCTCAGTACCCCCAAACATACAGCCTGTGACATCTTTGCTCCAGCTAGTCACTGCCCCAAACACTGTGTTGTGTATGCCAACATAACGCCCTCCCTCCAACATACTTTCTAACACACACTCACACCGCTTACACATACACATCTGTGCTCACACACACAAACATTCTCACACACTTATACATCCACATCTATGCTCACACATACTTACACACAGACATGCATGATCACATACACTTATAGATAGACATCCATGCTCATATACACCTATACGTAGATATCGATGCTAACATTCACTTATACATAGACGTTCATGCTATGATGTAATGTGACATAATGTGACCCCACTGTGTGCCTGTCTCAACAATTTTGAAGCAGCACTGAGAGAGACAGGAACAGGAGAGAGTTGGGCCATGTCACACTTGCGACTGCTGTGACCTTTGTAGTTATGCAACTGGGCCTCTCTATCTGTTTGTTCCTCCAAGCGATTCTTATTGAGATCTCAGTCTTTCCTGGTGATTTTTATCATGCCAACCATTTACCATTTTAATTGCTCCTTTCTGAATAAGTGTGAATATTCTTTTGGGAATGGGGCCTCCAGAACTGTACACAATACTCTAGATGAGGTCTGGCCAGAGATCTGTAACCACCTACCTCTTTATGGTACTAAAGGCTCTTGCTATACAGCCCCGCACCCTGCTTGCTTTTTGACATACATTGTTTAATGTTTACTTTAAGGTACTAGTGTTGATGTAAAGAAGTTTACTGTTTAGTAGTAACCAAGATAGCAACTGCTTCATGTTTATTTTTCTGTTGTCTTTTGTAATTAATTTTGTAATAGAATAATGGTACTTATTCAATATGTATCAATAGCTACCTTGCAAGTCAGTTTTTTCCATTCATTTGTTAAGTTATATTACAGTACATGTAATAATAATAGTAATAAAAATAAGGTTAAACAGTGACTGAAATATGTTATGCAAAATCAGTAGATAATTATCTTAGGCCATATAATCACATAGCGAAAAATTTGATTTTTTTGTTTACTTTTTTTTATGGCCACAACAAATGGAGACACTATAAGCTGTGGGTTACCTGAGATGCAGCCAGAGACAAAACCCACTTATTTTGATGTTAAACTATGTTCTGGCTACATATTTCAAATTGACAGAACAGCTTGATCAGAAGCAATCCAATCCATAGTTTACATATCACTCAATATTTAGAGTAACCAAATACTGGGGAAAAAGGAAATTAAGTTAACGACTATTCAACTCTTTTTTGGCTAATGCAGTTTTAATCAAATTTATGCTTCAATTTTATTTAAAACAAAATTTAGTATGTATGACTATCATTTACATAATCCTTGTTGGTTTATATCTGGTAACTCTCCAGGTTTGACCTTGAGTGTTTAGAGGGGAAGCCCTGCTTCCATGGGTCTCCAGATTGATTTGTTTGCTGGCAGGACAGCAGCGTTTGGCCAGACCCATTCTAAGTACACTTCCTTATTCCCTGCCCAGTTCCTTTTTTATGATCGACATGAATATTCCTCCCCATGACATAATCTCTCACCAAGTTGCTGATTATTGTTGACTGGTTCAGGCATCCTTTGTAAGGGTAGGTGAGGAGAAGGGATCAATTTTCAGGACGGTATATACCGTACTTACCGGCGTATTGCACGCACCGGCGTATAGCACGCACCCTCGCGTGACCGGAAGTGAGGGTGACGCGGCTGCCGATCGTGCAGCTCTATGGTTTATCGGCGTATAACACGCAGGTAGGTTTTCGGCTTTTTTTTGTTTTACCGAAAGCGCGTGTTATACGCCGATAAATACGGTAGATTACATAATACTGGCTTGACCACCCCAAGACACAGCTCTTAGCTTCTATGAGGTGATATTGTAAACTTAACTAAATATACCCCAATAATTAAACTGATTGACAAAGATCCCAAGGTATAGGTAGGTAGATAAAAAAAAATAGTCATGGTAAAAGCTGTCGGATACAGCTTGCCTTCTGTAATTCCCCTGCTCCAGCACTCAAAGGGTAAATCCCACGATTTCTGCATGTAAGACAAAGGGTGGGGGTGGAAGCTTATGTCTTTTTGGAAAGAATGAGCTCTCTCCTTATGAGTAATTCTAAAAGTTTGACCTTCCTCTTGGAATAGTGGGTTATCTGATTTAATGCATGGGCTGCAGAGTTTAAATAGTTGGAATATACTGTCACAGTCCCATTCCAAGGTTGTGGTTTACACATATATTTAAATTCTATAACTAGCTGAACTAGCTGTTTTCCATCAGTAATTTTAAAAGATCACGTCAGCAAATTTGCTGATTTCTTTTGGATACTTCATCTGGGAACAAACTTGTGGGGGTTTTTTGCCTTGTGGAAATAGTTTTATATGTTGGAACAAAGCATATCTGTGTGTGTTATTTGTGTGAAAATGCATGAATGTCTAACACGGATTTCTAACTTTAAGGGGAACTGTCACATCTGAGAGAAAATCTTAATTCGACCCAGCATCAAAATCCATCTTTACAATACATACTGTTAACATTTGCCTAACACACATACACACATACATATATATATAGTATTTGCTCCCCCCAGAAATGCCTTATATCCCCCTTATGCCACTCTGTCTCATGCTATGCCTTTTAACCCCTATATGCCACTCTGCCTCCAGAAATGCCTTATACTCCCCTTTATGTCACTCTGCCCCATAATATGCCTTTTAACCCCAAGGTAAAGACAGAGGAGAAGCAGAAGCAGTGGGGCACTTGTCAAGGGCAAGCACTGACAGACAGACACTTTCAGCCACTTAGTCCAGGACTGAATTTCCCCAATATTAGAAAAAATTAAAAAATTCTTGCTTTGGACACTCGTTGGTTGCCGTGAAAGGAGTTACTGGGCCTCTAAGTAGAGGCCTGGTCAGATAATGATGTTCTAGTATCAATAACTTAGAGGGTCAGTAATAGGAAGCTGTGGCAGATCTTCACAGTAGTCTTTGACCATTTCCGAGGTGCTAGTCTGACTTTGGTGAGCTTGGATGGAATCAAGTGCCTTTGCCCAAATAGCTGCTGTTCCAGTGGCTCTAGTGCTGCTGCTCTGCATGGTCTCAAGGGATTGGTAATTGGACATGTGGGTAAGTGAACTTCCAAGGGTGAGAGGGTAGAAAGTGAGGAGGGGGTAGATAGGGAGTGAGAGGGTAGATAGAGGAGAGGGGGTAGATAGGGGATAGGCGGGGTCAGAATAGGGAGGGAGAGGGGGTAGATAGGGTAGATATGGAGGGAGAGGGGATAGATAGGGAGAAAGGAGGGTGGCAAGAATATTGAAATAAAGAGTCAGGGTGAGAGAGAGAATGAATGGATTAATGTGTGGATGCATTAATGAGTATGTGTAAATAATTTGTGTGAAATGATTAGTGAATGAAAGTGAATTAGTGAGTGACTGTAAACGTCTTTGTGAATCATAGGTGTATTATTGATTTGTCAAAAAATCAAAGATGGTATAAGCAGGGTGTTTAAGCACAGGGGACAAATATGGCACAGGTAGCGTGTTTATGGGACAAAGATGACGTACGCTCAGCTGTTTGGGGACAATGTTGATTCATGCTGGGCTGTTTGGCGACAAAGATGGCACGTCCTATGTATGT